>CABFOW010000423.1:0-26539 GCA_902141385.1 Timema californicum
TATGACCTCATTTATGACCACAGAAAGTGGCATATTCCAATCAAAAAGTGCAGCTTTTTTTTATGTACCAGACGTACTACTACTAAAGCAGGTAGGACAAGATATATTTGGTGCAATCCCGTTCACTAATGACCCTTTGCTTGTGTTAAGATTGTTAGTAAACCCCAGTTATTACTATTAGCACAGCCTCTTACTACCCGTTTGGTTTAAACTCACATAATTATGCTAATGTGTAATGGTAGGGTGATTGTGAGATTAAATAAAGGACCTACAGCTTAGCGTGGAGTCTGAACCACGGTGGAGCCCTGGCATTCCACACGTTCACAAGTTGTGATTAATACAAGTATTGTCAGAGCTGAAGGAAGGGTTTGGAAATCAGAGATAACTATAATAGTTTTGTTGTTGTAAAATGCAGCTTACAAATCTTTGACGTGCCTATTTTATTGTGACCTTAGCTGGGTTAATAGTACATCTTACTGATATGAGATCCCGAAGTCAATTCCTGGAGAAAGGATACAAATGCACATTTGTGGAACTGTGTTCATTTACTTTTTTTATACTGCGAAATTGACGGTTGTTGTTTGCTATTGAGTTAAAAAAAAAAGTTGCTAACAACATGTATAGTAGGATTTTCGTAGAAAGGATCTTTCAGAAACTACAAGATGTATTTTGAAGCGAGATACATTTGCAGATTATATTACTTGTTGCATGACTATATGAAAATATTTTTATTAACTTTTATAAATCAGATACGGTTCTTTTTACTAGAATTATTCCACTATATAAGTAAAAGGATCACTATTGGAAACTTAAGGGGTCTCAAATGCGTCGATACGAGTGCTAATGACATGCCTTGCTAGGCGAGAGGATTAAAGGTCAGGTTTCAAGTGACGGGAAGGTTGGAGTTCAAATCCCAGCTGGGTGTGTTAATGGTAGTTTTGGCTCCTATTTAACTCGCGTGGGGGGTCCGATGTTTGCTTTAAAGGTGGCACTACACGTGTTTCATCCAGTGAATCCCAAATAACGAGTGTTTGTCATCCTCATCATCATCAGATCATCAATCTTGTGATTGGATTGCTGTAGCTCTCTACTTTCGCCTTTCCTGGGCCAAATTTATTACAGCTTTGTACCTTCTTCTGCCAAAATTGTTCGCTAACTGATTCGTGTACTCCAGTTTCAGTCTCCCTCTCAAATTTCTCTCTTCCACATCTCCATTTATAATAATACTCATCATCATTAACTCTTTCCGGTATATGGCTGGGTCACTTTGGTAAAATACCTCCATCTCCTTCCGTCCTTCCACTATATTTCCTCCTGCACTCTCTTTCCCACTCCTCTCACTCACACACTTGCTGCTCTATGCTCCTTCCATCTCTTCCTTGGTCTTCCTTGCGGTCTCTTCCCTACATACTTCATATCCATTAATTATCTTGGAATCCTCTCCCCTACCGTTCTCATTATGTGTCCATACCATTTCATCCTAGCTTCCTCTACTACCTATATCATGTATCTCCTGTACCCAAACTCTTGATCATACATTTTCATTCTTAATCCTATCTCTTCTGGTGACAGCTAGCTTGAGCCTCAAAAATGGTCTTCGTCAAACTATCGTGTCTCAGTAACCTATTATGTCATATCATGTTAACTCTTCTTTGCTGTATACCTTTCCAAAGTTTCCTTTCTTCATTTGTTTTTCTTGGCACTTTTGTATTTGCTATCATATCATTCCATGATATTTTCAGCATTTTTTGTATCACCCAATTTAGACGCTTCTAATATTTTCCTTTCAGTTGCACCAATGTTCGTCATAGAGGATATACCTCGTAGTTTAGATAAGTGAGTTATGACGAATGTTTGGTGTTCGCCGAACTGCAAACAATTTCATTCGGTTTTTGATAATCTATCACAAATCAAAGGGCACAAACAATTCGTCTTATCGCGAATAGTATCCTCAGTCCACACATTCGTGTCTTGGTTTGCCAGTATTTTTAAAATATTTACTGAGTAAATGTGATGGTCCAACGTCTTGGTCTTACAATCTGTGTACCTCTATGGAAAAAACATGCTATATTTAAGCCAGCTCATAATTTACATAAAAATAAGGAATGATAAATTTATGATGAATGGAAACGTATTCAACATGGTGATATTAACGGTTGTTAGTATCTGTTATGAGGTGACCTGGTGGTCTAGGGGTAAGGTGTAGGACTTCTGTGCCGGGGGTCCGGGGTTCAATCCTCGGTCCCGGCACAGATTTAACTGATTACCAAACCCTTCCTTCACCTCTGACAAGACATCTTGTGAATGTGTGGAATGCCAGGCCCCCACCGTGGTTCGGATTCCACGTTAAACTGTAGGTCCTCCATTTCAACTCACAATCACCCTACCATTACACATTAGCGTAAGTGCGTATAACCCGAACGGGTGGTAAGACGTGGTGCTAATAATAATTATAATAATAGTATCTGTTATGAGCATAGCGGCATTAGATGAAAAATAAATTAAATGGCTGGAAAAATTTGTCATTAAATTTCAGGACACCGTTGATATATATTCAACAACTCTGGATATCACCATGTGAAGAAATCTGAATGCTATATTTATACTGGGTAGTTAATTATTTTTGCAAAAAATATTTTTATATAAAAACAAAAAAAAACCTTACCTTTTCTATCATCCCCTACACCCCCACTTAAATGGCCTATCATAAACTAACCTAAAAATGAATCGAGTTCCTTCAATTTTGGCAGACCTAACCTAATACAACATAACCTAACTTAACCATCAGATGATCTGCTTATTATTTGCACACCTAAGCTAACATAGCCTAGCCTAGTCATGAGGTGATTACCTTTCAGTTTCATAAACCTAATCTAACCTAACCTAACGTAGCTATCAGGTGATTGAACATACAGTGGCTATCGAAACGTGAGTCATAAATAAGAAAACACACAGGATAGTCTTAGTAAATGTTTTCACAATTGCGCCAAACGTCTTATGACCAACCTGTTCCAAACAACCCTTGTATTTCAGCAAGGATAGTTCAATATGGCACCAATCTTGCACTGTCTAATGCTCTAAGGTATCACTCTTGTAATAGGCTGGATTGCTGCTAACGGTCATATTGGGGATCAAATCCTGGTCAAAATTACTGAGGGATTTTTTTCATAAACGGTTTTTCAATCTTCCTCCACGCAAATGTGGACACCATATCCTTAGATCCAACCTTCCTTATACCTAACACATGAGAATTAACAGCTCGTATGCGTATTGCAGTAACAACAACAATAACAAAAAATTGCTTTTAATAGTTGTCAGATAAGGACCATTATAATAAAATTAGACTGTTCTCTTCATAATCGTTAACCAAAGTTTGTAAATATAAAAATAGTATATTAATTATTGTAAGATTGGAGTCCCTGGCCGCACACTTCAACCGGCCGAGATGACCCTTCCTCGGCCTTGCAATGTTTGTCAACCTCCTACGACCTTTTCCTCCCCGGATAGACTTTGTTCCAAGTATTTTCATGTCAGAAACAAGCTGCCCTGACGATAACATGGGGGTCCCTCCCTCTTCCCTCCCACTGAACTGTTTTCCTTGAAGATAGTTAGTTGGCTAAGGCCCTCCTACACCATAGTGTATATCCCAAACACCGATGATCACAAGGCTTAAGGCGTCATACTTACGATAAGGTTGAATTGCTTGTGACGCTGAGGTCATAGAGTTCGAATCTCGGCCAAATTTATTGTATCCGGGTTTCCCACATGCATTATATCGATGGGATATTTACATTTATCTCTCCAGGATATTGTAGGTGCGCGTTCTTTTAAAACTACCCTCCTCATCGCTAATATTTAAACTATAAGCGTTACCCTCACCGGTGGGCACGTTAACAAAATGTGAAGCTCACCTGGTCTGTGTAGAACGATACCAGTTATTAAACAAAATTATTGGTGATGGCGCATGTAGCATAACAATACCTGGAGAGTAAAAGAGAAATTTTCAAAATGTAAATGAGATGTAATATAATGAAAAGATGATTTACTAATGAAACCATTAGTCTATATATTCCACTTTATATCATCCAATTTATATGCTCCATCTTTCAATGTAAAATGCAATTGAAGTTTTATTACTCTATTATCTTTTAATTATATTAATTCTTGTTCAAATTTTAAGATTCTCTCTTTTAATCGCCAATTATTGTCATGCTGTATTGCCTCATCAACAATATTTTTGTTTAGTGACTGGTTTCTTTCTACGCGTCATCGTTTTTTCCTTATTAAAACTTTATAAACATGATTTATAAAATCACTTAGTCCGGTTTACCAGTTATGGGAGTTTAGGGATCGACAGGATGTATTCAAGTGTGATTACTATAAATTATTTTTCAATCTCCCTACACTTAAATACAGGTAAATGTCCTTTAAATCGTATTTTTCTCATTTCTACTCAATTAAATGCGTTTTTGCCCGGATGGAACGTGAGAGGTGTGAGGAAAATAAAAAGAAGAATTTGTTTTTATGGATAGGACCATACATATTTTTTTTAGACAGCCATATCAAGTTCTAAACGAGTTGTTTTATTTGTCAGATTTGAATCTCGGACTTCCCGTCATCAATAGTCTAGTCTACAACGACAGTAGTGCGTGTTAGTGAATTAAAATTAGGGTTATCGAAGTGTTCAAAGGCACAGTTGAATCTTCATCTTAGTTTTTTTTGTTCCATATCTTACTACCCGTTGGGAATACATACGTTTAATAACACTATTGGGGAAAGGATGGAGAAAGTAGAATTTAGATTAAAATTACTTTCATTTGTGTGGTGTTAGATGAGGGAAAACATAATTTCATTGAACAAAGAATATTAATTATCTAGTTCTTGACCACTACAAAATTTTCTAAGGTATTTAATTTTTGTAAAAGAAATGTTCTTATAGAGGCGGTGAATAGAGTATAGGTAGATGAGGCTGTGGGAGAGGGGGGGTAGTAACATAGATATTAAGCCCAGGATACACAACCAATCTTCCTCGCCGTCTAGAAGAGGACTTGACCTAGGTCAGTGTGGTGGTCCTACTGGCGGCCCGTGGAGCAAACGCGGACCACGATCACTGAAGATGGGGCCCTCACGTGTATCTTGGAGGATAGTTAAAGGAAAACCCTCGGTGACAGATGTGAAATAGTTTACGATTCAAATGACAATATTTATGTAAAAAGGTGATGATTGCAATTTATTATGCATTTATTTGACTAATATAAATATATATTTATAATGCTAAGTTGTTTTTTGAAAGTGTGTGTGTGCGTGCATATTTCATAATATATTTTTGGGGGATTAATAAACTTGTTTATCAGTTAAATTTTAAAGATACTACCAACCAAAAATACAATTTGTATGTAAGTATTGAAAATAATAGTTTATTAAGTGTTATTTGTAGAACGATATGAAGTTGATGTAATTAATAAATATATATTTGGCTCACAGTACAAACAGATACTCATATTTGGCTATTGGGATAAAAAAAACAACGTTGGACCACCCTGGCCTAGATCATCAGTATAGATGGTCATGAATAAAGAAGATAATGTTGCAACAAGGTGCGTCTATTGTCATTTGAAATAAGCGTCGATACTGCTGACATCTTTGCTCCTTAGTATCGTAAAAGGGAAGCGAGATGTTACAATCAGATAAACTGTCCCACATTTAAACACGTAAAGGACCTACCTTATTATGTCCTCGAACTGCAACTCCTAACACAGTGGCGGCCCATGAACAATTGAAGAGTAACTGTGATGCCCCTGTGAGAAGCTTGCTAGTTGCCATATACATATACTGGTACTCTGGATTCAGGGGGTTTAGGGGCTCTTCAGACCCCCTTTTTTAATTTTGTTTAAATGGGACTAGCTTAACCACCCCTCCTTTTCTATCCACTATTCTAAATATATATTCAAAACATGGGTATTATATTATATATAATACAAATATAGTACCTACTTTTCATTTTTAAGAAATTAGTTAAATGTTCACGTCTTTTCCAACAAAACTTCCGTAATTTATCCCTATCGTAACAAAACTTTCAAGAGAAATTTGACTAAAGTTTAGTTTTTAGCTTAAAATTAATTCGTAACAAAGTGCTACTATGGTGAAACACAGAAATGTTACAAAAGTTATTAAAACTTATCTGACATATTAATGCATCAATTTACTATTAAGAGATTGTATCAATTTCTAAATAAATAATACTAGTAATATATATTTTTAAATGTTAACAGAAAATGTGAGTTTGTATTTGATATTAAAAAAAAGCCTGCCTCCTTGCACTTACTCTGCATTATTCCAAAGAAAGGTATCAATAGACGTGCAACACCGGGGCAATACATCCTCTTAGATAACTCCTCACATCAGGCAGGGTTTCAATTTTCCTGTCTGGGGGCTACCGGACACCCCTTTCAGTTAAAACCCCCCAATTTCCAAGATATTTCAAAGCACTTGTATAAAACGGGGGGTGGGCAAATCTATACTGAACTTTTCTTTCTTTTTTTGGTAAAAGATAAAACCTTTTCTTATATGCACTATTTCAGGTGCTTATCTTGCATTTTTAATCAAGGCTCCTTCAACTTGTTAGTGTGTCATCCTAATGATTCGTTTTAAATTTATTTACACTTAACACATCAAATTCATAGCTGAAAACATTAGTTTAAATCTTCTAGAATTTGTAAATACTTATCTTTGTATGTATGAAAATGAGAAGTTTTATAATTCATGTGTACACCTTAGTTTAGTCATTTTTGTGTCTGCCTATTAAATTAAGGGGCCCAAATTCAATTCCCGGCATAACTGAAAACATGGTCATTGGTGAAATGTGGGTTTTCCCCTTGTGCTGAATTGGCGGCCGTTGACTGGGTGTCGTGTCTTTTCTATATTTAAGCTCGTTTATAAGTCGTGTACGTATATATTCAGTAGGTTCAGAAAATGCACGTTGAATGTCTCAAACATGATAAGTCAAATTATATTATCCTTAAGGCTTTAAGATTAAGGGTGAGGGATTCGAAGCTCACCACAGACTTAGTTCCAGACGAGGAGGGTGTATAGCTTTTGTTAATAAGAGCCTGACAATATAACAATAGTTTTCCGTTTTCGCACTACACGTCCACCCGGAGTATACGTATATTTACACCAATGGAGTAGGAATGAGGAAGGTATATTTTCAAGTAAGTGTATCTGCATTCGCTTAAAGGAAAGTTATTAAATCAATAATGAAAAGCCACCTCAATACACACAGCTGGATTTTTTTTATTTTTAACACTGCGTATTACTACCCGTTCGGGTTATACACATATTATGTACTAATTACTCTAAAGTGTTAGAGGTTAAGAAGACTTAGTTCATAGGAAGTGTACCCGCATTTTCGGGGGGGAAGAGTAGAGAACCGTTTAAGAAGGCCACCCTCAGTGCACCCGTCCCAACCTCCCAGTCATCAGCAGTTTAGTATATTGCGAGTGTGACGCCTTAGGTCATGCAGCCACCGAAGCGGGTGGCTGGAGAGAACCCAATTTTCATTTTTACATACTAACATTTCAATGCCATGATTTAAGCTAAATATTTTCGTGAGTTTTAAATGTTAAAATAAAGGGTACGGAACTCAATACGGACTTTCTCGTTCTGTTGATTAAAAATGGAGATATTTGCTCAAAATTCGTAATATATTATACAATAGCGAACCCGAGAGCAAATTGCGCTACATGAAAAACATTTTTGGACTTAAGTTTTAAATTGTATAATTCTATTTTTAAAATTTAACGTATTCATTTGTATATTTGGACCTATACGAATTATAGATATTGGGTCCCCGAGGGTCGTATTAAAATTTTGACTTCCAGTTAGAAATTTCGGCATTTTATAAGGGGAAGCACATATTATGGTTATTGAATTACTACTAAATTTCTCTTTTAAAATTTCGACTAATAAAATAGGTAATTATTGACTACTGAGCCTAAAATAGGAGAGATAGATTATTGCTGTTCCAGAGGCGGATATAGAAAGGGGGTATGGAGGTGCGCGCCTCCCTTCAAGAAATTAAATCAATGTTAAGGTCACTTCTAGTTTTATTATTAATACAATTTTTGACGATCACATAATTTCTCTACCTGTAAGATAGTGAGAAAGTAAAAAATTACTTCATCTTATTTGGATTAGCTCTACTAACTTTGTCTATTTTAGTCCCATTATGGAAAATAATATCATTATTCTTACCTGTGAGAACTTGAACAAAAGTGTCAATCTCATATTATCGTGTTTTGTGGTGCCATTTATACTGGGTTTAAATCCTGACTGGGTGTGCTGATATGTATTTAACTAAATGGTTTTCCATTCTCCTTCCGAAAAAAATTATTGTACGTTTCCTTTAAAACCCAACTTCATCATCCCTAATCCATTATTGTGATTAAATGCGTACATCCCGAATGAATAATAAGACATGAAGAACACAAAAAGAAGCATTAGTAATTTTCTAATACAGAAATACAGTTTAAATATTTCAACATGAATTCAAAGTCAATCGCATATGTGACGTGGATGGGTTAGCATGGTACTTAGAACAAATATTGTGTAAGCTAGCTTGATCAGTGATATTCAAAATATATAGGCTATATTTATATTTTTCCTATTCGAATGAAAACGTAATTATAATGATAGCATCATTATTTTGGCTAAACTGAATTCGTCATATTAGATTTGCAACCATGACTACTAAACTGTAACAGAGCATAAAATGATTGTATGTGTACCCTAATTTTGTTAGAAAGAACATTATTGGGGATTTATTAAAGTTATTAAAACAATTTTAATATATTCGTATATCAAATCATATTATCCACAGCTGTCACTTTTGATATATATTATCAATATCTGTATAATAACACAAATAATATGGTAAAATGTTATTTATATCAGCTGCAAAGAAATTTGTTTGAATTTTCAAAAAGGTTCTTCCAACCAAAATCAGTGTATATCTTGTTTTTATAGACGGTTGTTTTTGTAAATGTATTCGCAAAACATTATCATGTTTATACATTCAAAATTATTTTAATAAAAATAGGATCGGAAATGTAGTGCATACGTGGTGTGATAGCAGATTATCTATGAGCGAATGGGAGGGTAGTCTACGAAGCTAATAACCCAATTGCACAAGACACTAGTAAAAACAATAGCTTTATCTATTATAATTCGAAATCAACGAGAGCTCACATACGTCATGAACATTCTAGTGTAAGCAGGCCTATGGATATTTCTAGCAACAAAACAAGACTATGTCGATGTGTAAGAGATTGGGTACGATAGTAGGAGGTTCGTTGATAAGAAAACGGTCTCCAAGAACGATATTAAAGGAAGCTGTTCTCCATTCAGACAAGCAGTCGTCTACAGTCATTAATAGCGAGTGCATCTGATGCCTCTCTCTCTCTCTCTTTCTCTCTCTCTCTCTCTACGACACTTTACCTAACTGTTTTGATTAAAGCATGAGGTGGTAAATATCATAACTAGTTCATCGAAAGTGTTAACATAAATTTTATAAGTAAAAAAATTGATATATTTTTCTTTCTTTCTGTTACGGCTTAAAACTGTGTTTGCGTTGATCTCTAGTACAAATTTAACTATCCGAAAGCGAAAGAAGATCCCCACCCCCCCTAAACACAGGTGTCGTTGCTCGTAAAGAAGTTGGTTGGCAAAATAGCCATGTTGAACCAAACAAACCTTTTTTTGCAAACCATGCTCTTCGTGGTTAGAAACATCAACGACGGCGAAGAAGTGGTATCAACAACACCTCAAAGCCCGCCGGATGACCGTAAGTTCAAGCAACGTTGAAACTTTACTAAGACATAACTTGTATGGCTAGATTTAAAGCAAATTTTGGAGGTTTTTGAAAGTGTTGTCATATTCCTTGTTGATCGGCTTTGAAAATAGTTGAATGGGCATGGTAAGAGGGCCCACTAAACAACGTTTTTAAACCTACTTCCATGTGTCCATTTCAACGGCTTAAAATGATATGGAAGGGCACGTGAGAAAATGGCAGTGATTTTGCAGTTTTTATGAAAACACTTTTTTTTTTAATTAAGTAAAAAAATTGCCCCAGTACAAACATAAAATTTAATTTTCTTTACGTATTGATATCAACAGTTGTTGAATATCCATCGTGAGCATAGATAAACGAGAAACTTTTTAAATGTAGAGAAAAAGTTGTCATTAAATTCCAGGACGCCCTTGTTTCTACTGGAGTACTATTTTATTGGTTTTGGTCAAAAAAGAGATTTGCCATAAAAACTGCAAAAACACTGGCCTTTTCTCGCGTGCTCTTCCACCCCACCTTAAAGATATATATAGTACATACACACTCCGGTGGCCGCATAGTCTAAGACTCAAAGGCGTCACTCCCGCAATAGCTTAGACTGCTTATGACGGAGAGATCGGGTTTTGAATCCAGGTCGGATATAATGTAGTGGTTTCTTAAATAGATTACCACTCTACCTCCACGCAAATTCGGATAAACTTCCTCTGAATTAAACCATCCTCGTTTCTAACACATTAACGTAATTAATATATATAAGCATAACCCGGACGGGTAGTAAGACGCTGCGCTAAAAATGATGCATAACAGTGACTTTTTTTGGTCAGTATTGGCAACACTCCACACAATATTTATACATCTTATACATTTTCTCCTCTACTAGGATTCTACTAAAATACAATGGTGACCTGGAGGGGTAGGGTGTCAGACTTCTTTGCTGGGGATTCGGGGTTCAATCCTCGATAATGGAACAGATCTATCTGATTGCCAAACCCTTCCTTCCCCTCTGACAAGACTTGTATGGATCACAGCTTGTGAATGTGTGGAATACCAGGCCTCCACCGTGGTTCGGATCCCACGTTAAACTGTAGCTCCTCCATTTCATCTCACAATCACCCTACCACTACACCTTAGCGTAAGTGCGTACAACCCGAACGGGTAGTAAGATGCGGTGCTAATAATAATAATAATAATAATAATAATAATAATAATAATAATAATAATAATGATAATAATATAGTTGAGCCGTACCAAAGGGAAGTGTTTTAGGGGGTCAAACTCACTCTTCCCCAATTTATTATCAATCTGGTAGCTATTTGTAGTCTTTTGAAACTTTTATCACTTACAACACCAAAAAACTTTAAACCAATTAGGAAGGGTATTAGGGAGGATAACATTATAATGGACCTGAAAGATATAAGGTTTAATGAGGTGGACTGAAATGAACTAGATAAAGGTATGGATAGGTGGCGTGCTTTTGTAAGTTTGGAAATTAACTTTAGCGTTCCCAATTCCATAGCGTTAGTTTGTGAGCGAGGGTTTCAGGGGTTCAATTAGTCCTCGCAAATCGTGTTGGGAAACTTCCCAACAATCCACTGCATGTAGAAACCCTCCAAAATAAATCTCAGGGCACGGTCACATTCTACATTATTCATCCCGTTTTTAAGAACATTTTAAACCGTCTAAGAATAATGGTAGAATTTACAATATTTACGAAATATTATATATTTAGTTTTCAGCTATCGACATTGAGGGCATCCGTCAATACCAATGGCTGAAGAAATCAATCCATAACGTATTACGTCATACAAGTATATCAAGTAATGTTTTGAACTGCCAGAAAAGGTTATTCGACCGGAGGCTTGACTTCACGGTGTCCATTCCTCCCTCTTTCTTAATACACATTCTGTCACTGAATTCATTATAATTATATAGACGAACGTTTGTTTGACGATAAGGCCATACACGCAAAGCTTAATCGTAGATTTTAGACCAAAACTGCAACTTATGTAACATCAAAAATTATGTTAATTTCCTGCAATTTCAATTTTTTCTGATATATTTTTATTTCATAGCTCCTCTTACTTCTGGTACGATATCTTCACATCCCCAAGAATATATTACTTGAAAATACTATAAAAAGTGGCATTTTATATTATAGCTCTAGAAAAACCTTTGGAATATCTGGATCTACACTTGTATCTGCCTTTATGTTGTGGGCATAAAAAACTAAACTAGCCTAGAAAAATATCTTACCCTTTATGGATAAATATAGAATAATATCTGTTAAAATGGGACATGTAAAACTCGCAAGAGATGTTTGCGGGAGTCAAAATGGTTATTATATTTAATCTATATTAAATTGTAATAGGGGAAGTTGTGTTAAAAAGTAATGCAAGTGAAACTGTAAACTTCATAGCCTCATTAAATGTCATAGTTTAAAAAAAATCAAAAGTTACCAATAGGGTAAGATCGTTTTAGTAGTAGGAAAGGTGATATCATTTACCAGAATTTACCGTAATATTTATATTGTTTAGTTGGTGTTCCAATCTTGGGATCATGAGGTAAGAATCTACAAAATAAATTTTAAAAATATTTTGAATAATTTACGCTCTAGTTTTTACGTAAAATTGTGCTGTAAATCCAATATTGTTAGCAATCTCTGGTAAAGTTAAATTATATTTTGTTTTATATTGCCTGTTTTTGGAAAAAGCTGAGCTATCCTAAGATGACAGTTTTTTTATAATAATTTATATTGAGATTCTGGTTGAAGGGAACTCTTAGAAAATACAAAAATATATTCCCGTGGTCAACATTGGCTACATTTTACTAGGCTGTATTGGACTATCAGTGTTATATTTTAAGTATTGATCAATCTATCAAAATGGACTACTGAAGATCACATAACTTGACTTATGAATAAGTGAAAGTAAATATAGGCCCAGTTTCATAGTCAAATTTAGTAAGCCTCAAGTGCGGTGCTACACTAAGTACATGACGACACCTACCTAAACCAGAATGGAATGGGCCAGTTTCCTATGCGAGAACGGCCCATTCCATTCGAGTTTAGGTAGGTGTCGTCTTGTATTTACTGTAGCGCCGCACTTGAGGCGTACTAAATTTGACTATGAAACTGGGCCATAGTGTAATTATCCAATAAGGTCCTATCTTTGACGATTCAACTAATGTATAGTAGCGACATTCTAGATTCATTTGGTGAGAACCTAGAGCATTTAAATTAATGTGGTACTAAATTAAAAATATAACTATGAAATAACCCACTTTTGTGGCCACATGGTCTAAGGCACTAATCTCTTAATCCCTGTCGGGTGCACTGAGAGTGGTTTTTCCTTAACCATTTCCCACGCTCCCTCCACGCAAATGCGGATGCACTTCGTCTACATTAAACTTTCCTAATCCCTAACACATTATTGTAATCAGTACATATGCGTACCAACTTAACGGATAGTAAGACGCTGTGCTTAAAAAAAAACACTATGAAATGAATGCAGCCACGTCGGTGGAAACACTGTCTAAATGTAACTGATATTTAATACGCTTTGCTGGTCATGAGAAGGTTGGGGTTCGAATCTGAGCCAGGTGCTATGAGTGTATTTTTCTTTGGGGTTTTTCTTTTTCTAGATGGTTCCGCACACTCCCAAAATCCAAATTATGGTACATTTCCACTAAGTTCTACCTTCCTATAACCTAAACCATTAGATAAACTAAGATATATGCGTGTAGCCCGAACGAGGTGAGAAAAACACACGTGTGTGTGTGTGTGTGTGTGCCCTCTAAATTAACGCGAATAATATGTCCTTTCGCACATTGTTTTAGTCGTGGGGATTGGTGGGGATTGTGACATGTCACATAAAGGCTTGTCACATTTTCTCTCCTAAATCTTTATCTTTTCAAGGGGAAAACGTAACCACCATCAAAGAAGACTTTGTATAAAAAAAAGTATTGACTAAAACGTTCGGTCAAGGTTGAGCTGTGTGTGGATTCAGCTAAAACACGATGTCTTGTAATACTAATGTGGCCGGTTAGACTTTGATCAAATGTAAAAAAAAAAAATACAAATTAAAAATAATACATCTGCATTAAATTAACGAACTTTTGACATGTTTAAATATCGATTAGACTGTACTGATAATAGAATAAAATCTGCTTGAGTGTCGTAATAATTTTCATTTATTTGACGTACTTTTTCTGTACCGACTGATTATATAACCACACGACTTATATAATAACTTAAACCTATAACAGGCACAACATTCAGCCCCTGACCGTTAATTCATCACTATGAAAGAGAAAACCCACAATTCCCCAATTATAAATTTTTCGGCCATGCCAGGAATCGAGCTCGGGACCCTTGGATTTGTAGAAAGACACGCTACCGACTGAGTTAGGGTTTTGGACCGTAATAATTTAAATGTTAGCACAAACACATGTTGGCCCATAACGCCATGTAAAAAAAAGTAAATGTATCGCTTATTAACGAAATGTTTTATTTTCTAGTGGATAAACGGGTCTCTTAAGATTAATAATGCAATGGACGTTTTAAAATTATTTGATTTTTTTTTTTGTGAAGAATGAATCACACGCTTCCTATTTATCGAGCTATTTCAAATAATTCCACAACAGTATATATGGCTGTCCACCAGTACCTAGCTTTGTAGACTAATGTCTAGTAAATTGATTGAGATGTTGGTTTTGAAATTTTATTTGATTCCCCCGAGCTGATGTCGCGCAGAAAATGGAAAGCTGAAGTTATTTCAAGTCGCGCCGAACGGACAGCGATTGGTTGATGACGTGATGACGTTTCTGATCTGTTCTTGTTTTACGATGAATGCGTGAGTCCACAATAGTGGTATTTTTCTAGACGATTCGTGCCAAGCCATTTCCCCTGTATCGGACGTGACCGATAATAAAATATTTGGATGTGAATGCCCAGCATATGCACCGACATCTTTACACGTGAAGCTATTCCTTTCGATTATGGTTTTCGGAGTTCTAGATCACAAATTTTCAAAAATTTATTTTAAAATTAAAGCTTAAACACATCTAAGATATGGTCAAAAATTTCAAATTTCAAAATACATATGAAGGAGAAGTCACAATTTAAGAATACAATTTTTTTCAAACTAATTTAACGAGTGTCTCAAAACCTTTTATAATACACCTTAGATTATGGTTAATAAGTATTTGTATTATTAAAATTAATTTTAAAAATTAATTTCTAGGGTCCATATGAGGGTTGAGACATGTGTGTTTTTGTTCTGGATAAATGTGTGTAATGTGACTTTCCACCTTACCCCTGTACTATTCATTTGAATAATTCACTAAGAAAAATGAATTATGAATAGTAAATTCTCATACATATATAAATTAAAGGTTAATTGTTATCATTTTCCAGGGTTGACCCGATGTTACGAGCCGTACGGGTGTTTCAGTACCCTCTACCCTTGGACCGACGTGAACAGACCAATCAGCAACCTCCCTGAGGAGCCTTACAAGATCAACACCAACTTCTGTCTGTACACCAGGAGGAACCCACACACATGTCAGGTGAAGGAACACTTTGAGGCTTTACCGATGTCACGTGCCTGTCTCGACTTAACTGTCTAATGTGTCTGTCTTTGTCTGACGTGCCAGTCTGAAGAGCCTGTTTGTCTCTGTCTGTGTTTGCCTGAAGAGCTTGTCTGTCTCTGTCTGTGTTTGCCTGAAGAGCCTGTCTGTCTCTGTCTGACGTGCCAGTCTGAAGAGACTGCCTGTGTTTGCCTGAAGAGCCGGTCTGTCTTTGTCTGACGTGCCAGTCTGAAGAGCCTGTGTGTCTCTGTCATGACATGCTTGTATATCACTAGTTCGGTGGACATATGGTCTAATACGCTACTCTCACAAAGGACTAGCCCTCAAGCGGGTGCACATACTAACATAACACGAGCAGGTGTGCGGCGCACATTGTGCACCATCTCCAATTTTCGTGTTTATAATCGAGCAAGATGTAGATTCTGATTTTATTTATTTTAATTTTATTTACAACAAACATAAATAATAATAATAAAGATTTTGTATAGAAAATAACTAAACAAATTTATAAAGTACAAGTACTGTACACAATACACAGTAATGATAAATTTTGTCTTTTAATTATTTTTACACACTAAACATTCAAGATTCATAACGGAGTTTTTTGTAACAAAAGTATTTTATATTTTTGACAAAAAACAGTTGTGTTTGTTTTTGGCTTTCTCACACTAGACACATCGCCCGCTTTTCTTTCTTGGATTCTCTGCAACACTTACAGGTTCAAGTTGCTCTTCAGATTCTTGCAATTATTTATATTTTTCCAAGCAGATTCTTGTATCAATCGGGAGGTGAGGAATTTTTTATTTCTCAATCAAATGAGGTTTCATGAGACTAAGTGCTAAATTTTTCCAAAATATACGTCTTTCAGATGTCTCATTTGCAGGATTTGATCGAAAAAAAACTTTGGCGTTTATTCATGTGATATTCAATATTGCACAAAATATTGCTATTGGCCATCTTTTTGTAATTCTGGAAACTGTATAAGAAGCAGACATCTGGTCCACAATACCTACCCCCTGACCCTTTTTGTTCTGTTGTAGTCAAGAATGATTTCACGTTCTTTGGTCTCTTCATCAATTATACCCTCGTCGTGCATACTTGACAACAGAATAACACTTTTACTGTATTTTATCAGTACGTAGCTCACTAAAGTAATATTTTTTTATTCCTAAAAAAACAGACTGAAATTTCTATTTTTATCTGGTAAGAAATTCGCCGGAATTTCACGTTGTTTTATTTCAGTGTAACAATACATGTTAATTTTTTTTTCATATAGTTATTTCACTAGGAGTATACTCGTATACCAACTCTCGGTAGTGACGTTTCGATTCGAGTTTTCATTGGATGAGATCAGTCTCATAACTATGTCATTAAGGCTGTTCGATCTCTGATAGGGTCCTTCTGGTTGTTTCCCAGTAAACTTCGAAATCTATTGTGAAATAAGTTTTAGCATCACACAGAGCATACATTTTTATTGCGTACTTTGCTGGCTTGTTGGGAATATATTGTATAAAAAACACCGGCCTTTAAATGGCTCTAATTTCTCATCAATTGTTACAAATTCTCCAGGTGAACATGCCCGAGGGCAGTTCATTCGAAACTTAACCAAGACATACCTTAATGGAGCTAACTTGTCTGTTTGAGCTCTATCTAACCTGGTATTTTTTATCATCAAATCTGAGGCATCTTGAAATAAATAAAAATCGCTTGTAAATCATTAGTGGACGAGCACTTTCCATACCTGTGCCATCAGAAGTCCATATTTATACAACATTATTATGAGACATTTTTTAACCACACCAATATATAAACCTTAACAAGCCAACCAACATCTCAGAAGTACAGGTTTGCTTTGCATCTCTATCACGGGAATATTAGATTTCTTGTAATTTTTTTTTTCAATAAAAATATTAGTATTTGTTACTAATTCTTCATAAAGTAGTTCTTTGTCTAGGAATTTTTCAAAACAGGAAGTTTCTGATGTCAATTTATTGGAATCTTTTATACGCGGGAATATTTTTATTATATTTTCAAGTTGGGTTTTTGCAAATTTACTGCGCACTGGATGTATTTTCAAAACTGTTTTTTTATCTTTCCCTGTAAAAAATGTGTCATAACTATTGTCATCACTATCCCCTCCTGAATCACCATCTTGGTACTCTAGTTCACTTTCACTTTCGTGGTCACTTTTTGTAATTTCTTCAGATTTTATTTCGTCGTCTGGAAATAAGTCAATGTCATTGAAAAATAGTGTTTTCGGTTCCTAAAATAAAATTTTAAAAAATGTGAAAACCTTTTACCGTTTTAGATCAAAAGACTCAAGATAAATATAAAAATAAAAGTACAAACAAAATAATACTTACATTACCGGGCCCGCGGCGCACAGTATGCGCCACTCCGACAGTTTCTTGGAAATGGATCAAAGGAGCCGCTCTCTCACTAATTAAAATAGTTACGACCTCACTTTCCGAAAACCAGATGTAAACTAAAGGATACATTAAATATACTGAGTCTTACTAAAGGCGGCAGAGTGCAAAACAAAAAGAAGTTCGTCTGGCGCCAGCTGCGCGCCAATGCGCCTGCTCAAGGACTAGAATGTCAATGACGGGGATATCGAGGTTCGAATCTCAGTCGGGTGTACTGAGGGTGGTTTTTCAAAAATGGTTTTTCACTCTCCCTCCACGAAAAAACGAGTATACCTCCTCTAGATATAATCTTCCTAATTCCTACAAATCATAAGCGTAATTAGTACATAGCCGCATAACCCAAACGGGTAATAAGACGCGGTGCTAAAAAAACCTAACTTTTTTTTGTCAGAACCTACAATAACTATAAACTTTCAAGAACTCAATTTTTAAAGCAAACGCTTCTTAATGCCAAAAGATTAAACTACCCCATTTATTATTATTAGCACCGTATCTTACTACCCGTTCGGGTTATACGCACACTAATTTGTAATGGTAGGTAGGGTAATTGTGAAATGGAGGACCTACAGTTTAACGTGGGATCCAAACCACGGTGGAGGCCTGGCATTCCCCACAATCACAAGTTGTGATTAATATATATGTCTTGTCAGAGGTGAAGGAAGGGTTTGTCAATCAAATATATCCCATGTAAGAACACTGATTTAGGAGGGTGAATATTAGCTAAATGCACCATAATTAGTCTGAAGAAATGAGGGGAAAACTTTAAATGGAAAAAAATACCCATAACGACGCGGTACTCGGGTGGCATTAGGACCTTGCCAAAGTCAATCACCGGCTGAGTTTTTTTGTCTGTTTTATTACTAGTAATAAAGGGAAGTAAGCTATCTAATACGGAGGGCTTGTCTTGCTTGTAGGTCCTAGAGACGAATAACCCGATGTCCGTCTACCGATCTAATCTAGCAAGGAGTGATCTCACCTACTTCATAGCGCATGGATACTTGGAGGGTGGCCACAAACCATGGATTGGGGTGAGTTTCTCAAAAGGTTGTTTATAGCTCCATATTTATATGGAGACCACGTTCAACAGATATAAAAGATACTATATCTTCGTTCAATTATTCATACGTCAAGTCATATTATTTGCGGCTATCAATTTTGATAGATATTATTAATACCTATAAAAAATCTATGGCGTGAGCAACTTATATCGACCTAATGGTTAATGCATGTTGGCGAAGTGAGTGCCAACATTTGCGGATAGATGATGCCATGTAGTTAGTACATCAAAACCTCCGGCAATTAATCTCAGTTTTCTAGACCAGAGCTACTATTTCTTCATTCAAGTAGCACCTCATTTGTTCTTAAGAGGATGAGTTGACCCCGTTTCAGACCCAATGCTTCACAGAAAAATTATCTGTAAGGAACAAGGATTGAGTCCGGGACCTCTGGATCCGTAGCCAGAAACCTGACCACTAAATAATCTATAAAGTAAAGCTAGTAAAATAGTAAATTGTTATCTATTTTATCCACAAAATATTGTATTTTCTAAACAGCCCTTTCTATGAAAATTGGACTGTACTAGGATATACTATGACGTCATATCTCTTCAATACAAGAATGATTAACCAGATCCGTATCGCTGGTGTCCTCAAAGTGCAAGATGTCCCTACATTATTCACCCCATGATAAGTCTTAGTAAATTTGTAATTTAGGATCTTTCAGGCTTACTGAACCGTGGTAGTCGTCTACTTTGTTAAATAAAAGGTATTGCGTTATGTTATTAACTAACACTTTTAAGAAAACTACTAAAATAACAAGTTTACTAAGGGTTATATAGGGTGAATAATTTATTAGCACTTTGTACTATTAATAAGGTTTTGTTTTAATTCTTCCTCGATTTTAGGCTTGTATCATTAAGGAATCTTATATATTTCTTAACAACTGTTGCCACAACTGTTTTTTTAATCTTTAAATTACAAAGGGGTTGGTTGTTTAAAAAAATCCATTTCCATCTCCTACCGGTGAATTTTACTACAATCTCCTGTAGGTGGAACCCTACCCTTTACTCTTTCGCCTCCACACACACATCTCAGGACGGACCTTTGATTAATGACGTAAGAGTCACAAGTTCGCGAATTTCAAATACTTAGTAGAACCGATGACGTCATATGACGAGCTAACCACGAACCATCTGTGTGATCCATTCCGTCAGATCAGTTCCGGTTGATTTGTTTGAAATTCTGTCTGATTCGCAATCGAGTGGTGTGATTGTAAAAGTCAATAAACTTTTAAAAAACCATATATTACCATAATTCTAGATGCCATCATCTATAATAATTAATAAAATTATGATAACATCAGACCTGACACCTTTGATCAGCCGGTAGCCTGTCTGCATAATGAATTAATCTACCCATATTCGATTCCCGACATGACCGAAAAATTTATCATTGGATATAAGTCAATTTATTTAGTAGTGTGTTAAAATAATGTCAGTTACAAAACTGCGAGTTAAATATCTTTTAAAATAAATGGCACGACGTAATCGCACAAATTTCGTCATATTGTTTATAAAAGCTTTGAAGAAAATGTTAAAAAATAGATTTTCAGTAAACTACTCTTAAATAAATTTTACTCGTAAAAACATAAACCCATCATCTTGTTAATCATAATAAACTCTGTTTATATATAAATTTTAATCAAAATTGCTAAAATATTTTTAACAAATTTCAAATTTTCAAAAAAATATTATTTGTAAACCAACCTAACATTATATTTAATATGTAAAAATAAAAACCTACTCTTATTTGTAAAAAAAAATAATATAATGTCCTAATAACAGATGTAAGCAATAAACTTAATATCGTTAGACAGTGCCAGTACACCTGGTTAAGAGTATATGGGTTCCGGGTTAGATTCCCGGCTAGTGCATATGGTATTTTTCCCGAAAGGGGAATTATCCCAACGATCACCAGGATTTGGTTAGTTAGGCTTAAATTAGGTTTGAGAATTTCCACTTGTTCCACACTCACATATTATCACCAGCACCTAATCAGAAGCGGATTTACACTATAGGCTCATTAGGCACGGGCCTAGGGGCGGAAGCTTTAGGGGGCAGCAAATTTTGGAGAGCATAGTTTTTATTATAATATTTTGTTTTTAATAATAACTTTAAAAGAATATTGACTGACATTATCGAAATAGTTTAAGTTAAAGTCAGAACGACAATATTTATTTTTAAATAACCGTACTTTGCAATCTCTTTGTCACTGACTTCAACCATAAACAATGAACATACGATTATTTTTCATCGATATATTTTCTCAGATACTAATTTCCTCCTCTCCTACCCCCTTTCCCCAACAGCTCTTTACATGGAAACTTCCTAAAGCCCTTGACAATAGATAAAAATTCAACGTTTCCAAGTCATAACTTGAGTAACTTACAGCACGCTGTAGAAAATTCTTGTGTGCTGATATAATCAGTCGGTTCAAAAAGTGGACGTTAAATACCTTAAATAAACAAAATGATCATATTAGGAAAATAACACACTAACTCTAGTAAGCGATATCTCTTGTAAACCAAAGAGAAGAGGGGTCGAATAACTTAAAGGTATTATTGGGATTTTGTTTCAGCGTTTGACCGGCGAATTGCTGAAGAACCGCGAAGCCAACGTGGTGGTGGTGGACTGGAGTAGTGGTTCCAACCCACCTTATACGCAGGCCGTGGCTAACATCAGGGTGGTGGGGGTGATTACAGCCCACCTTGTCAATCAGCTGCTGGTGAGTATGTAGTAATATACTGGTAGGAAGAAACTTAAAGAAGATACAAACATATTTGTCTGCTGTCAACTTTGATGGCATTTAATTTGTTGTTGTTTCTTTAACGCCGGGTCTTACTGCACGTTCGGATTATACACTTAGATACTAACTTAACTGATGGTTTAAGGACTTAGGGAGGTCATATTTTGAGGAAGTGTACCGCTCATTTGCATGGAACCCCATTTTGGAAAAACCAAACTTGGATCACCCGACTTAGATTAGAAGCATAATCTCACCGTCATCGGCATTCTAGTCTACTGCGAGAGTAACGCGTTAGGGTACGGCCAGACGGGGCGGGCTAGCGACTAGAAAATAAAATAGAATGCATTGGTTGTAATGAGAGGTGGACATACTGGAGCGAGCGAGCGAGCAAGCGCGTGCTTGAAGATAGACCCATTCTATTTTTCAAGCGCGTGCGCTCGAGCCGGAACAGTCTAGTTTACAGGAGATAGGCAATATTATTGTATGTTGGTTCATTGAGTGCGAGGAAAACTTCTCTTTTTGACATGATATTTTAATTTTTTATAACTATAGATAGGTTTAGCAAACTTTTAACTAATAGCCTAATTTAATTGGCAAGATCATAAACCATATATTGTATATAGTTTAGTAGTAAGTGTGCTAGAATTGAGAATATTTCCTAGCATTTATATATATATATATATATATATATATATCATGAAGCCACTGAAAGCGGGTTATGTTATAGGAATGGATACTATCTATGAGAAGAGGAAATTGCAAATCACATGACTTAATGTAGTGTATAATTATTATATAAGACAATTTGTTTTAGTAACTAACTTGTCAAAACAAGTCTACTTTTTAAATAACACTTTAGACATACTCTGTTAGTAGATTCCCTATGATCCTGAGAACGAGAAAAGTTACTATATTATCTACTTAAAAGTCATGCTATCTGATGCTGCCACTTCTTATGGATATTATTAATACCTGTAAAATGACGCAGATAAACTAATTAAAAAAATTAAATTAAAGAACTACGTCTTACTAACCTTTCGTCTTATACGCTTAAGTAATAATTATGTTAATGTATTAGGAAATGGGAAGGTTGAATTTAGAGAAAGTGAACACACATTTGCATGGATAAAGAGTGGAAACCATTTAGTAATAATCACACTAGTTCACCCGACCGAGATTCGAACCTTGGTCTCCCCGTCCTCGAAGTCTATCTCAACAGGGAACTAGTGCATTAGCTAACTACGACACCGAGCCCGTTGTTAAATAAGTAAAAGGCTATCAATGTTGACCGTAGAGAAATATGTTTGTATTTTACAAAATACCCTTCTTATATTAATTTAGTTAAGGTATTTAAAGTGGACTTTTTAGGTGGCCTGGTGGTCTAGGGGTAAGGTGTCAGACTTCTATGCTGGCGGCCGGGGTTAAATCCCCGGTCCCGGCAAAGCTTTATCTGATTACCAAACCCTTCCTTCACCTCTGACAAGACATCTTGCTAATGTGGGGAACGCCAGGCCTTCACCGTGGTTCGGATTCCACGTTAAACTGTAGGTACTCCATTTCATCTCACAATCAATCTACCATTACACATTAGCGTAAGTGCGTATAACCCGAACGGGTAGTAAGACGCGGTGCTAATAATAATAATAATAATAATAATAATAATAATAATAATAATAATAAAGTGCACTTTCTGAACAGACTGATTATATCAGCACAAGAGAATTTCTATTAGAAAGAGTGAAAATCCCTACCAAATTTGCCGGGAGAGGTATTTTCACATAACTTCCAGGGTTCTTTTACATGCTAAAATCGACACGGGACCGATGGCTTTACTTGATCTCCGAAGAATATTGTGCTACGGATTTGTACCGCCCATTAAAAATTCGTTGACCTCTGCTGGGTTTGAGCCCAAGAACATCGGGTCGTGATACCAGCACTTTACCCTCAGATCACCGAGGTCAACTTACAATCAATAAAAATTGGACTTTACTGTGAATATCCTGGGTGTGTAGTAATATGGGAAGCATGCAATTATGAAAATAGCCTTTTTTCAGAATGGTAATGACCAGTGATTGCTCACACGCACTTATAAAAATACTGATTGAATTCCTTACTGAATCAAGTACCTAACCTACTAACCTAGCTCTTTGCTTACATAAAGAACCTGAAAAAAACATTTTTTTTTGTACGGTTGTAATCTTGGGAACCATACTTAAATTACGTAGGGGCTTTTGTGTTTCAGTATTTTATTACGTTTTCTTATAATGCTTATAATGTTTATTGTAATTAAAAAAATGAATTAAAAAGGTTAAAAAATTAATACATTAACAAAACAATTTCACTTAGGCCAATATTTCATTTACTTAATGTAATAAAGGATTCTAGAATTTCATATCACTCGCTTTGTTACCAATCCTTTTGTCTAATAATAACTAAATGATTAAAATATATAACTTGCTATGTCGTAAAAAATTACAAAAGATAGAGAGGGGGATGGAAAATATTACGATCACCCACCTAATCTGGTCACATTGTATTATGTTAATGAGGTAGGGAGTGTGAAAATAGAATAAATGTATCTTAATTTGTGTGAATGGGGATTGGGAAACAATTTATGTAAAGTTCACCTCACTATACCCAACCAGAATTGAAGCCCAGACCTCTCCGTCCACATGCCCGCTGGGGGGCATATTATTAAATGAAACTGTTTGAGGTTTAATTATGTCATTAATAATTGTATTACAACTTGTGAATGTGTGGAATGCCAGGGCTCCACCGTGGTTCAGATTTCACGTTAAACTGTAGGTCCTCCATTTCTTCTCACAATCACCCTATCATTACACATTAGCGTAAGTACAGTAGCCTCATGTCTTCTTTGGTGCTGACTGACAGCTCACGGCTGACAGCTAAAGGCTTTGAAAAGTTACCAGACCAAATTATGTATCCCTACGCCGAACCATATGATCTGCAAAAACATGTGTTTAGCAGCTATCACTACTACAATCAAAATTTAGGTATATACCTAAATTATGACTGTCAGAAGTTAGCTGTGAACAGTCAGTCAGCACCAAAGAAGCCATGGGGCTACTGTACATATAACCCGAAAGGGTATTAAGACGTGGTGCTAGTAGTAATAATAATAATAATTGTACTCCACGCTAGAATATGGGAGTACGGCCGGAACGTATTCATTTCATCGGACACAGTTTGGGCGCCCACCTTGGAGGTTACGTGGGACACAATTTGCAGAGGCAGTTTAACTCCAAACTGGGGCGGATCACCGGTGAGTGAAGGGAATGAAATAATCATACAGTTACACCTTCTGTATACGGAATAATCATGGGAAATATACCACCCCCAAATTAGGGAAATGTTTGAATTATAGAAGAAATACTTATCAGTATGTGGTAGCAGAGTTGCGTAAGTTTCACGTTTTATTTGATCAAAAAATTAATTTTAGTCAAATATTATCAATTGACAACGCATATTATCATGAAATTATAGTAATTAAATTAATTTATAATAAATACACTCAATTTTTATATTGTCTTTAAAAAAAACTAGATTTTATATGTTTTCTATGGATTCTACACCTTGGTTAAGTTAATTTTAAATCTTCATACAATTACACTAAAACGTTAAAAAAACAATTTTGTCGACAATTTTATCCAAATTAATATATTTTTTGTTAAATACAGTATAATTCAAATTATGTATCACATACCTGTATGAGCTCTAACTAGAATTTTAAAGTAGGGTGTAAATCAAAATAAGCTCTCTTATTAATCTCAATTAATTTTTATTTTTAATTTATAATATTTGAATTTAAAATGGCTGATTTAAAATGAGTGCAGTACACTGGCTATAAACTATAAATGTAAAACATAGTTTTCTTTATAAATATTACATTTAATACACAAGCTCATGCCAAAATTATTGCTATAATTTTGAAATAGTCTGAGAAACAAAATCTCGTCTCATAACTAAATTAATTTTAATCCATTCATACGGCAAGCTATCTGTTCTACATGTATGACGTTTGACAATTAATGGTTTCAATATTGACAACTTAGATATATAAATAATGAGTTTTTGTCAAAGTTGGCTATCCTACATTTATTTTCTAAATCTTCTATAAGGTTGTTTTTATCGTGAACCGAGTATAGTTGTTGTTGATGACCCACATTTGGACGCACCAGGATATTGCCCGAAGAACTGTTTCACTTACGAACGTCCGTGACATTCGCGAAGGCTGTCAAGATGTTATTTATCTCTTTGTCGTAATATTTGGCACGTTCCCTAAATCTCACTGACGTAGCTTGGATTAAGACCGTGATAGCCTGTTGAACTGAAGCGAACAGTAACAAATAATCAACTATGATATCACTTAGTGGTTTTCAACTTTATTACGGTCACGCGTAACCCCTAATTCGTAAATAATTAGCTCAAGTACTCCGAAAGTAAATTTTTAACAAAATGAATCCCTACGTTAACTGTACAAATGTTTTACTTAACTACTTACTTCAAGGATGCTTGCTGCCTTTCTGTGACGTAGTGGCAAGTCAAGATAGAATTTCTCATGCTAAGGTGGAATGGAAGGGAATGAGAGTAAAGGTGAAGGTTTTTGCAGTTCTTATGGTATAACATTTTTATGGCCAAAATAAATAAAATATTTCTCCAGAACAGACACATAATTTAATTTTCTTCAAACCCGCCTCGGTGGCGTAGCTGGCTAACGCGCTAGTCATGTTGAGCTCGACTGCTGAGGACGGGGAGATCGAGGTTTGAATCTCGGTTGGGAGAACTGGGGGTGGTTTTTCCTAAATTGTTTTACACTTCCCCCCCCCCCACGCAAATGCGGGTTCACTTCCTCTAATTCA
>CABFOW010000423.1:27677-110446 GCA_902141385.1 Timema californicum
CACTGTGGTATAAGAATTATATAAGCTTCACAACCCCCTTCCCCCCCCACGCTGCCCGTTACACACTGGTATAAGAATTATATAAAGATATTTAAAAAATGTCTAAAAATTATAGAAAAATGTTAAGGGTGGACAACCCTTATCACTAAGGGGTATGAAAAATAGATGTTGGCCGATTCTCAGACCTACTCAATATGCTCACAAAATTTCATGAGAATCGGTCAAGCCGTTTCGGAGGAGTACGGGAACGAACATTGTGACACGAGAATTTTATGTATAAGATATATATAAAATTTAGGCAGTTTAATTCATTTACGAAAGAGACCGGTAGATTTCTTCCTGCCAAAATGTAGATTAAATAAATGGTACTGAACTCCACACGGACTTTTTCGCTATAATGTTTAAAAATTTAGATATTTACTCAACACTCGTAATATATGTGAATAGAAATAATATACACTAGCAAGCCCTAGTATAAATTGAACTATACTTACGTAAAAAAAAATTGATTCCCAGTTTTAAATGTTATAATTTTATTTTTAAAGAATTAATTTCCTCATTTTTATGTTTGGACCAATAAAAAAGATCGATTTTGGGTCCACAATGATCAACACTTCGTATTAAAATTTAGAATTCCAGTTAAATTTCTTACATTTTATTAGGTTTTGTACATCTTCAGGTATTGCTATTAAATTCCCCATTTATAAATTTTGACCAATAAAAAATGTAAATATTGACTATTGAGTCTAAAATGAAGGAGATATATCATTATTGTACAAATAATTCTCCTAAGAGGTTAAAGTAAAAATAACAAACTTTTTGAGAGACTTACTTGTATTTAATTACTTTACGGCTTTGGAGAATTATTTCGTTAAAACTTAAGTAGTATCTCTTTACAACTAAAGCTCACAAACTTGTATAAATATACTTGCCAGTATCTCAGAAACTTTTGGTTTTATAAAAAAATATTTCAAATGAAAGTTTTTATTTTTAAGAGTGCTACAATTTTTCAATGATAAGTTATTTAGAATCTCAAATAGTTGCAGAAATATGTAAATTTCTGATTTTGTAAAGTACTCTTAAATTAATTTTCATGGGAAAATGATAGTAGTCGTTTTTTATAATCTTAATCAACGCTTAGATTCGAATTTTAATCAAAATCGTTAGAGCCGATTTTGAGAAAATCGACTTTTTCTCTTTTCGCCCCTTATTAAACTGCTCTTAATTTTAGGGTTAAGCAAACGCACAGACAGACGGCATTGCAAAAACAACTTTTTAAATTGGTTTTATAAAGATGTATTTCAAATAAAATATTTGTATTATAATTAGATCTATATATTTGTAATGATAAGTAATTTCATATGTCAAATAGTTTCGGATATGTGATAAAAAACGAAAATGTAAACAACTGGCCGGAACCCTTAAAGTAACTTTGCCGAAAAAATAAGAGTAGCCATTTTGTTTATAATATTGATCAATGCTTAGAAATGAAGTTTAATTAAAATTGTTACAGCCGATTTTGAGAAAAGTTATTTTTTCTCAATTTACCCCTCAGTAAACTACCCTTAATTTTAGGGGCATATATCCAATTCCATATGTATATATTGGACAACCTATGAAAACCCTAGATACCAAGTTTTAGCCCGATCGGTAAAATATTTTAGGCTCTAGTCTGAGGTACAGACAGACAGAAATTAAGAAAAACCCTTTTTCGAATTCGGGGGGGTCGAAATTAGTCTAAATCTCAAGTTCGATTTTTTGGATGATTACAATACTTAGGAACTCTACCTGGAAGATAGCGAGAAAGTAAAAATTCTGTGAAAGCATTTTCTTATCTATAATATAAAATAAGACAATTTTGAAATACAAGTCACTGCTGTCTAAGAACACAACTATTTCAAACTGAGATCCGCTCGGTGTATTATTGGTCTAGGTCGTCACTCTCACAAAAGACCGGTCTACAAATGATTAAGACATTGGGGATCGAATCCTGGTCAGTTACATAAAGCTTTATTTTCCTAAATACGTTTTTATGACTCATATGAAAATGTGAAACTCATGAAGCTTGGAAATTTGAATCAAAATCTTAATATTTTAAATATTCTAAATCTTGAATCCAAATAGATCCTCTATCTCTATCCAAATGAGTTTATCTTGAAATTCAAATCTAAGAGTCAAAATTTTAAATAAATCTGCTTTTTAAAGATATTAGCAAAATATCAATAATTTGCCTTGACCACAAAAACTTACGAATTTCTTAATAAATAATATCCATACCTTACTTAAACGTGGTCTACTGGCCTCAATTTTTTTTATTGAAGTCAATTCACATTTTTTTTTTCTTTTACATATATATATATATTCTTTTACATAAATATTTTCTAGCAAAACTATCCAACCCAATAAAGTTGTCTGAAATTGTCCACTAATTGAAATATCAACCCACCACAAAAGGAATTGAGTATAATATCCCCAAAGCTATGTTACTAATATTTAATAGTTCAGTTACTCAAATGTATCAAGCTAGAGTTGTGGACTTTAGCCATTGAAGAGTTCAGAACAACATCTAAAAAAATAATGATAGCTAAATATTACAGATCTGATACAAATAAACAGATAGCCATAATTGTTTACCATTTAGCAATTAAATAATACACTTTTAAAAATATCTATTAGACACATTATAAAACTATTCAGGAAAATATAAACACATCCTATTTTATATAATAAACATGACTAGCTCCTGCTTTTCTTGGTATTATTATAATTATTATTAATAAGTTAAAAATTACAAAGATATATATCTAATAACTGTCACATGATTGTTAATTTTTGGTATTTCCCTAATTCTTTAAGATACCGGTATTTGTGAAATATAAATACGCAATAAATATCTTTAAAATTGGTTATAAGGCAATTATAGTATACCATTGAGAGAATCTTATGGGTTTGATAATTGGTTATATATATATTACTAGGGTATGTAACGTGGACTTTATAAACCCAAGATAATATCAGTAAACGAATTGCAAACTAACTAAATCTTAGGAAGCAAACGTAGCATTGAATGGTCCAGTGTCATATCAACTCATATTATATCTACTGGTTCTGACCTTTTTAAACCCAACAGCAGTTTAACTATGAACTAGTGATTAGTGGGGTGACGTTGGGTGTTGCCAGGGTAAGCAGAGTCAGTTTAAAGTGTACCTGTAAATTTTTCTTAATACTCAGTAGAACATTCATTGTTCGTGTATCAATTAAATTATTGGATTTATGTAGATAGTATGATGTACAGTATATGTGTTTGGTCATATTGGTGAACCTAGTACAGGAGAACACATGACAGGTAAAGTTTTAACAAGCTATGATACGCTTCGGTGGCCGCATGATCTAAGACGCTACTCTCACCAGTACACTAGGCTGCCATTAAGGGGGAGATAGAGGTTTGAATCTCAGTCGTTGATAATACCAAGTTGTTTTTTTTCCAAAATGGTTTTTCACTTTCCTCCACGTAAATTCTGGTACACTTCATTGAAATATAGCCTTCCTAATCCCTAAAATCATCACCGCAATTAGTACATAAAGCGTATAACCCGCACTGATAGTAAGACGTGGTGCTAAAAAAAAGTAATCAATATATAAAAATAGTAAGAAATAGAAACATGGGCTGCCAGGCTTGTAAAATATTATATTTAGGCTAGCGATCAATAAAGTTTTTTGAAACAGTGGTTTAGACCATGTGATCACAGAGGAGGGTCCTTCATTGTTTACTAATAGATCATATGGTTGTGTTGAAGGTCTGGATCCAGCGGAGCCACATTTTGGAGACACCCTGCCCGTGGTGAGACTCGACTACACTGACGCTGAGTTTGTAGACATCATCCACACCGACACCTCCAGGTTCATCACAGGAGGTAAGACCACACCTCTACCCACAGATCACACCCACAGACAACACCTCTACCCACAGACCACACCTCTACCTACAGATCACACCCACAGACAACACCTCTACCCACAGACCACACCTCTACCTACAGATCACACCCACAGACAACACCTATACCCACAGATCACACCCACAGACAACACCTCTACCCACAGACTACACTACTACCCACATAGAACACCTATACCCACAGACCACACTAATACCCACATAGAACACCTATACCCACAGATAACCCATACGATGCAAGACAACACCTCTACCGACAGCGTAAATCTAATAAAAATATATATACAGAATGTAATGATGATGGAAAAAGAGAGGAAGCCAAAGAAAATGATGCAAATGTAGTATGCACAGTAGCCCTATGACTTCTTTGTTGCTGACTGACAGTTCACAGCTGACGGTTTTGTAAAGTTACCAGACCAAATTATGTATCCCTACGCCAAACCATATGATCTGCAAATACATATGTTTAGCAGCTGTCACTTCTGACAGTCAAAATTTAGGTATATACCTAAATGTTGACTGTCGGAAGTCAGCACCAAAGAATCCACGGGGCTTCTGTAGAGAAAATACCACAACGGGGTTCAATAAAGAGATGAGAGGAGCGGAAAACATAAAGTGTATAATTAAGAGAAATGGAAGAATGGAAGCAATTAAAGGATGAAGAGTGGTGGAAGAATAGAGGAAGATGGAGGTATTTTACTAAACTGACATAGCCACAGGATGGAAACAGTTAATAATGATACAGGATTGCCATAAGGTCTGGATACATGAAGGTCATGCAACTGGGGATATATATCCACGTTAATAATGATACAGGATTGTCATAAGGTCTGGATACATGAAGGTCATGTAACTGGGGATATATATCCACGTTAATAATGATACAGGATTGCCATAAGGTCTGGATACATGAAGGTCATGTAACTGGGGATATATATCCACGTTAATACCTGAACTTGAACTGCTTAAGGAAGGAAATACATAATAGTTCCATCAGGATCGACATCGGACCGACGGATTTACTTACCCTTCAAAGGAAGTTGTGCTATTAATTTTAATCGCTCTAGAAAAATGCGTTTACCACGGCTGGGCTTTGAACCCACAAACAACGGGTCCTGAGATGAACCAACCCCAAGACCACAGAGTTCGACCTTTAAAATTTCTTCATACTAGAATACAAATATAAAAATATTCTCACTGTAGCAGGCGTAATTGGAGGAGGATTATATGGGCCCTTTCTCCTTCTCCTCCAAGATCAAAAAATTGTTTAATAAAAGCACAAAAAATATATTATCACGTATATAATCTAGAACAGCCATTTTCAACCTTTTTCAACTCACGGCACACTGAACAAGGTGCTAAAATTATCAATGCATACCATCATTTTTTCAAAGAGATATTTCATTATTTAAAACCCCGGTTTTAATAGTTTTTCATTTATTTGAGGTACTTAACTTGCATTTTCTGAATTGAATGATTATATCAGCATATGACTAAGTTAAATATAGAACAAACACAGCATCCAGCCCCCAACCGTTATTATATCAATGTGAAAGGGGAAACCCACATTTCACCCATGATACATTTTTCGGCTATTCCAGGAATCGAATCCGGGACCCTGAGCTCTGTAGACAAACACAATACTAAATGAGATAGGGTGTAGGATTTCAAAAACGCGTTTTAAGATTGTTTTTAAGGCTAAATAACTATAACTATTCTAATAATTGTGCTATTTTAAAAAATAATGTTGATCATAGCTTTAAAAAGGATTTATTCTTACTCCTAAATTTCTTATATATTCTTTTTTATTTTCTCCCAAACTCCCATGACATAGTTATGGTCTTTCACATTACAGCAACATATTGCGGGACACCGGTTAAAAAATGCTGATCTAGATTATAAAACATTGAAGCTTTGTCGAATGTATAGGCTAGTATTAAAGGCCAACCTACGAATTGATATACAAAGGTTATACCACCACATATATTATATTAAATGGTCCCTAATATTCACAAAATTATTAAGAAGTACAGCATACGTATAATATTAAATTAAGTTAATAATGATAACTCGTACACGGGAATCAAACCTTGGTCCTTTGGCTTTGAGTGCCATTGTTCTACCACTGGGCTATCTTGGTATTATCTCGAGTAGAGGAGTATCCTCAATTAGTGTAATTAGTACTAGAGTATTGGCAAAGGAATCCAAAGGTCTCAGGCTTCGATTCCCGTGTCTAATTGGTCAATTTCCCCTTAGTTGAATTTGATTCAGCTATCAGAACAGACCCTGTAGACAGTAATCACATATCAGTTTGTAACACATATGAATTACAAGTCTTTACACACTATATGCAACCCTCCCTTAAAACCATCCACTCCCCCTGATATAGAATTGTTTGGTGCCCCACTAAATGATATGTTTTGTTCTTCAGGCTTGGGGATGCGAGACCCTATCGGTCACGTCGACTTCTACCCCAATGGTGGAGTGGAGCAACCAGGATGTGATGAGGGGATGAAGGGTTACATCTCCATGGAGAGCGGAAGTCTTTTCGGAGGTGAGGATTGGTCCTGAAGAACATCACAGGGTGACCTTTTCTCGTAGATTTCACGTACCAAGGTTTAGATAGTTACACATATTAGTAAAAACATAATTGTTAGACATCAGAGTATGTATGGCATATTAAGTTTGTAACAAAGAAGTACTTTATTTACTAGACTCCCCACCCTCCACCCCTCGCCACCAAATGACTATAGACAACCGTGTTCAAATTGCTGCAGATAGACCATATCTATGAGCACATGGACTAGATGGTAATACTATTTAGTTTGATTGGCCGTACGTGGCTGGAGTTCGAATTACAACCGGGTGTAATGGGAATGGTTAACCGATTTCATACCCTCCCACCAGGAAAATGTAAGATTATTTTCTTTTAAAATCCGCTTCGGTGGCCAAATTATCTAAATAAATTCCGTGTCCCGATCGGGTGTATTAAGTAATGTTTTCCCTAAATGTTTTTTCACACTTCCTCTACGCGAATGCGGGGCAAATTCTTCTAAGTTAAAATTTCCTCATCCCTAACACATCAGTGTATTTAATACATAAGGAGCGTATAACCCGAACGGGTAGTAAGACTTGGTGCTAAATAAAAAGATATAAACGTATAACCCTAAAGAGTAGTAAGACTAAATGTTTAGAAAAAATCATTTACATATTATCTTTCTCATACTTACCCCATTAGCGCAATTAAAAATATACTTGGGTGGCTTGTAACGCATGGTAAAAAAAACCAACCAAGAGTATGTTTTCCGATTGTTTTCAGGTCTGAGACGGTTCTTGAGCTGTAACCATCTGAGGAGTTACGAATACTTCATCCACTCGATCAATGCGGACTCCGGCACGGCCTTCATGGCCGCCGAATGTCCCAGCTGGAAGGAGTTCCAGAACGGGACCTGTTTCAGCTGCTCCAACGACGTGCAGACCCTCACTGGAGGCGGCTATGGCATCAAGAGGAGGTCCGTGGAGGTTCCCGCGGTCAGGGACCAGCCGCCGCTCTGTACCAAGATGGGTTTCCACGCTGACGCCTATCTCAAGGTCTCCTTCGAAGGGAGGACAATCCATGCCCAGCCCATGAGAAAGCACGTCCAGCTGTTCCTCATGACCGGCGCCGAGAAACCCTTTTGGAGTCAGTATCTGACGTTTTGTTCTGAGTAGTCCTGCTGGCGATGTATTTTTTTCTATTTGTTTTAGCACCTACACGGGTTATACACTTATGTACTAATTATGCTAATGGTTTTAAGGATTAGTAAGGATTAAGAAGGTTATATTTAGAGGAAATATACTCATATTTTACGTGGAGGGATAGTGGAACAATTTTTGTAAAACAAACCTTAGTACACCCAGGTGAGATTCGAACCTTGATATCCCTGTCAGCGAATTAATTATTTATTGTGCTTTGAAAAATAATTGTTTGGAGCAAAACTATGCCAATTAAACTTCGTTTACAGTGATGGCTGACAATCTTACTTCAATTGGCTTCACTATTGATATATTATATTACTGTCCAATGTTCATCTGCCTTGATTAAAATGTACTATCTCACTATTGTTATTTTAAAGTTATTGATGCCAGGCCTCCACCGTGGTTTGGATTCCACGTTAAACTGTAGGTCCTCCATTTCATCTCACAATCACCCTACCATTACACATTAGAGTAAGTGCGTATAACCCGAACGGGTAGTAAGACGCGATGCTAATAATAATAATAATAATAATAATAATAATAAAGTTATTGATAATATCTATGTAGCCTTTTGTCTACTGATATATTCCTGTCCTGGCAAAACATTTATCATAGGTGAAATAGGGGTCTCCCCTTTCACAGTGAAGACTTGACTACTGAAGGCTAAGCTTTACGTCTGTCCTGGAGTTAAGGTAGTTTGTAAGTCGTGTTCTGATATAATAAGTAGTTTCGGCTGTAACATACAAGATAAGCTTCCGTTCAGGGTAAATTAAATGAGCTCTACGGCTTATATATTCAACTATATATCTTTGTTTAATACCTCTAAATGTCAAGTCCAGATATGACAAACTTTTGCATCATAATGTCGGTTGTTTCAGAGCACCATTACCGAGTGCAGTTCCAGGTGTCGTGCTCAGAGGAAAGTCTGAACCACAACGGAGAAGTCGGTATCCCCAGGATAATCCTCCACGGAGATCAAGGGACCACTGAGAGTATGCCGTTAACTAAGAGGTGACAATACTTGAGCAGAGTTCTGCCACGAAAATATAAACATATCTTTACTTTCTCGCAATTCCTCGGATTCGATTGTCAAAATAATCACATTCGAAATTTTTATCAATTTCGAAATTTCATGGCTCTCTGAAACTGAAAAATATTTTTTTTAATGCCATTTGTCTGTTACTTGGATTGCGAGAAAGTCAAGGCCATTTTACTGCTGTGCTTTCATGAGGTTCCCCCGATATTTTTTTGGAATTAGCTTAGATCTCTAAAGTAGTTAGTTACTTGAGGATAAAAAGGAAAAAGGTCAATTTCGGTTCAAATTTGTGTCAGCCAATGAACTTTACAAAAAAATATTGCTTCTCATTTACCCATTAAAATAACTGCATTTATCACTTTAAATAAGCCGAGATTCTAATTTTGTCAATTTATCTGCAAATATCTGAGGTTCTAAATAAACTATCATTGAAAAGCTGTGGGAATTTTAAATATAGATCCTTTTATTTGAAATAATATTCTATAAGATAGATATTTTCAGAGTTATATACTATTAGTTAAATATAGTCATGAAAAATAGGGATGTTAAAAAGGCACAGAACCAATGATACGTTTCTGTAGGTGGAAGCGCCCCCTACAATGTCATGACATGTGATCTGACGCATGATCTGGCATATAACATGCATCTTCAGGTTAAACCAATGTAAACATATGAGTCAGTGACATAGTGGTGACTTTCCACGTCAGTGTCAGACAATTTCTGCATGCTACACATTTTATTGCATGTTACAGACAAGTTATCTCATATAATTCGTCGAATATTTGTTTCAAGTTATTTAAAGATATTCTTTTGGTGACACACACGTTCTAAAGTTTGTATCTCGTTTTATAAAAAAAAAATCTTGGTAATAAATGAAATGTTCCTTTACGCATTCTGTAAAACAACTGAAATGTTTCTGGATACTTATTTAACTCTTTTTTTTTTTACATTTGTGCGCTAAAAAAAAAGCATGAACCCAATAAAACAACTGAAATGTTTCTGGATACTTATTTAACTCTTTTTTTTTTACATTTGTGCGCTAAAAAAAAAGCATGAACCCAAAAGCGTCGCTTACCAGCATCATAAATATTGTATCTAATACTATTGACTCAATTCAATAAGGCTAAATCATCTTCATGATCAAAAGCAAACATTATGATTGAATGAATTGCTGCTAGATCATTCCGATGTGCTTTAAGTCACAAGTGAGTATCATCAATTAAATTTAACTGGCATATTTCTGGTGTGTTACTGCCAGATCCTGTGCCACGTCACATTAGTGGAAGCTCCTACTAACAGAAGGAATATCTATTAGTTCATGTTTGCTCTTCGACACAGTCCATTGTGAGAGTGACAACACAGAGCAATTCAACCACCGAAGTGAGCCTTGCTACGATCTGTGTGTTCATTAAGCGTAACCAACATGTGTTCCTCTCACATTCCCAGGCAACAGTACTTCGGTCCGGGCTCCATGCACATGATGACGGTGGCTGGCGGGAACGTGGGTGTCATCAAGAACGTAACGATGGAGTGGGAGTACAACATGTCCTTCATCAACATCCTATCCTGGAGGATCATCACCTCACCCAGGATCTACCTAGCTTGGGTCTTCGTGGAGAGTCTTGAGATCGGTGACAGGTGGGTGTAACACCTTGACGCGCCAAGCTAGAGTAGGATTGTGGTAGGAAGAAACTTATTTGTCAGCCAGAGGATTTAATAAGCCCACTTCACACGTGAAATCATCACATGAGCTATAGCTGTCCTACCCCCAACCCTACTCCCTCTACCTCAACCCCCCAATGGAGGAATTTGACGTGGAGGAACTCGACCACGCCCAAATTATACATTAATCCATAAGAAAGTTTTAATGGAAGATTTTCATAAATTTTAGATGCACTTTGTAGTTAATAAATCAAATAAGACATGTTTCTGTTATATCAATTTTTTTTACTTTCAATCAACGTTGATGGTTGAAAGTGGACTTCCTATATAAATCAGGGTTTAGTTTTTTGTGTGTGCACCACGTGTTACTGTCAATCCGAGTTAACTAAATATTTACTTTAATGGGACAAGAACGAGGAAGGAATGCATAGTTTGGAAAAAATTAGCCACACGTGAGTTGAGGGAAACTGAAAAACAATTTAGAAAAAAATATTATTGGTACATCAAGCTCGAATTCTAACCCCAAACTCCTAGTCGATATAGTTTATCAGAAGAGTGACGGCGTCCACACAAAGACATTTTAATGTTTCTACTAAGTACTGTACATATACAGTAGTTTAATTGAGGAGTAATCTGTCAAATATCCTTGATAGTTTTAGTTGCTTATATTATTTACTCAAAGCCCCATTCTTCTTCCTCAATTAATGACCTTAAATACAATCTCACAATAACTTCTGGACGGGATACAATGTCACAGACATCCTTCACCGCCACCATTGAGAACGTTCTTTACTTTATTCCGGGGAAGGTGATAGGCCTACCGGCCTTTGAAACCTCAGCGTTCGAGAGTCTAGAGAAGGGAGGTACAAAGTTTTTCATCACAGTGGCCAAATCTTACTATCAGGTTGGAGCGTGGGCCAAAGATTATATTTAGTAATCCCATCAACTTAATATAAGCCAATACACAATTATTTTCAATACTTATATAGAGTTTGTATTTTTGGTTAGTAAAATATTTCAAATTTACTGAAAACACACACACTTTTACAAAACAACTTAGTATTATAAACATATATTTATACATATTTTTACTATTCAGATAAATGCTTAATGAAATGCAGTCATGACCCTTTTAACAAAAATATGTTTATTGGAATCATTAGCTATTTACCATCTTTCATTGAGTGTTTTCCTTTACTTTTCCTTCTGGATACTGTGAGGGCCTCATTTTCAGTGAGCGTGGGCCATCAGTTAGACATGCCTGTTCTAACTAAACTAGAGTATTAACCACGAGAGAAAAGCTTCCAATGACCAATAACCAATGCCAATTGTATTCTTCCAGTTTGACCGTGTGTCCTCCAGAGGGTAAGCCTGTCATATCCGGTATCTCCAAGAAGATGGTCCATTGCACCAAGGAAATAGTAGAGTGTTCCAAGAAGGATTGAACCAAGAATTGGAGGCATCGAAACGTGACCAAAAATATAAATTCACAAACTTACATTCAAACAAAACAAATGTAATGTAGATGTTAATGGCGGCCCAGGAACGGGTCGACAAGGGGTGTAGGTTGCTCTGGGGGATTTCACATCCCCTATAAATCTATATGGGCACCAAAGGTGCCTTATTTGAGTGCCAAAGATGTCTGCTTGAGGACACCCATTTATCCTTTAGTTTTATCAAATATGTTTCTGATAAAACTGCTTTGCACCTATGTTAGGTGCACCACTGTTAGCAATGTAGTTTAACATATAAAAGGGGAGGTCGACTTCATGTCTTAGAGCACCACAAATTCCCTCGCTTATCCCCAAACCTAAAAAATTCATACACCCCTGGTTTTTACAATATATATCACAGTATTTACTCCATATTTTCGCAAGCTTACCTACTGTCTTTAATAAAACATAGGCGTAAATGAACGCTAGATGTAAATATAATGGTAATATAAAACAGTTACGGGATGCTCATTTGAGAGGTTAGAAAACTACCAAATGCTCGAGTGATTGTTATGTAGTATATATAACGTATTTTTTACATATAAAACCTGTGATAATACCTTACGATTAATTTTTAAATTTGTTCTGGATAATATTACACATGTTTACATGCATTACATGTTAAAGACTGATAACGCAACGTGCCATCTTTGGGCTCGCAATACTGGGAGTGAATTGCAGTTTATTTAATCGAGTTGGATACTATTTCTTTTCGTTTAACAAAGTGGCTTTAAAAGAATTTAGAGCTACAATTGAGTAGATTTCCATACGGTTCTCTAGAAACTTTGACCAATGAGATTTTTTGTGATTTAGGTAGGGCATTATACTCAATTAGCAAATTCAATTTTTTTTGCGTCATTGTTATGAAATAGATTATCTATTTATATATACAATATCGGAAATAAATAAAAATACGCAAACATGCCACGGCTAAACATGCCCATTGATATTATCAACAACTTCGATAGTTAAAAGATATCAAATATTGCCAACATTAAATCTAAGCATTTTATAACGATCTAGCTTATTTTACCTAGCCCATTACATGAACGTCTATACATTATTGATGTAAAAGATTCAATCCACGTCTTAGCAAAATGAAAATATATTTTATAGTAAACACTTTGTTAATTTGTTGAAGACATTCTCAGTTATTTAAATATTTTTTTAGACGTAAGACAGAATCAATGCAAACTATTTAAAATATTTTTAATGTAATTTATAATTTATTTTTAAGTGTCACTGTGATTGTATTCTGTAAATAGGAATGCTGATCCAAAGTATTTGTAAATAACTTTTAAGTTTTAATAAACTATTTATTTTTGTAATATTTATCTGTGTATTTTATAATAAAAAAATTTAATCTTATAATAAAAGATATTATGTTATGATAATTACTATTATGTATTTATTTATTTAATATTTTTGAGCCATACGCAATAATTAATCTTCTACAGACAAGTGACAACATATATGTTTCAAGTAAACTTCAAACTGGTTGAGGTCATACCTCTAGAGTATACGTCTGTACTGGTTCTAAGGATTAAAAAAAAGTTAAAAGTGTTAACTATTACTTTTAATTACCATTATTATTATTATTATTATTAATTGTATTTTACCTGCGGCCCTAAATGATTTCTGCACTATTCAGATTGGCCAGAGAGTCATTAAATGTTGGGCCACTATGGAATAGACCAGCGTTTTAGAACAGGTGAGCCGCAGGAGTTTGGGGAAAGGTCTAAAAGAACCTCACACACACACACACACAAAATAATTAAATATATATATTTTAAAATTCATGATAAACATAATTTTTAAAAATAACGCAATTATTAGAATTTTAGCTAGTGAGTTTTGGATACAATCTCGTTTTTTTATGATGAAATCTCTCCTTATAAACCGATGGTGTATCTTGACAATTATTTTATCACCTTGTTCAATGTTGCTTGATTTGAAAAGAGTGAAAAATTGTTGGGATGGACTAAACGAGCATTGATAACGTACAGATAATTCTAAGCTAAAACTATCCCCACAGACAAGGGCGGATAGTTGTGATTCACCCAACCCCTGCATCTAAAACTCGGGGTATCAGGGGGATATCCACCCGACCACCAGAGGCAAGAAAATGTTCGAACTATATATACCACTATTAGCTATCTCAAAGGTTATTTAGAAGCAACTGTTGACTTGGGTTTAACATTTTTTAAACTATTCACTAACATTAAAACATATAAAAAAGTAAGCCTAGTCTTTGCTAAAAAAATTGTTTTAAACATACACTAAAAACAATGCTTAGTAGAAGACAACTTTTTCAAAAAAACGTTTGACTAATTAGGTAATTCTAACTTCATACTTTAACTTCATTCCAAACCACTCTATGGTTTTCATACCTCTTTAGTCAACCTGTAAATTACTTCTGGGAAACAACTGAAGATAAGAAGAGCAAGGAAGGTGACAGGAAAGGCTAATATTATTATTGGATTAGTCTGTGGCTTTGGAAAGAACATTGTACGAACCCCAACTATCCAACGTACACATGCATATTATCAAAGGGAACCATTTCTACGCTGCCATTATTGTTACAAAATAGTTAGCTACTTTTAGATTTTGTATGTAGTTCATTAAAAAAACATTTCTATTCATCATCTACTATATGTCCCCATTTAATCTAAGAGTAATTATGGAAAAATGCACGAGCAGGCAGGTCTGTAGGGGTCTGTTCTACGTCATTGCCCACAGAGCAAGGTTATCACTAAATTGTATATACATGGTTTCGAATCCCGGCATTATATGAAAATTGATCATCTTAGGAATAGCAACTTCTAACTTTTCACTGGCTAAGGATCTGGATGTTGTGTACGTACTATAGCTATGTTGGTTTTCGAGTCATGTGTTGATATAACAAGTTGATTAAGAAAGAGCAAGCTAAATGCCCATAATAAATGAAGAACTATAGACCAACTCAGAACATGAACACTGGACTTACCACCTGGCTGCAGTCCAACCTGAATGTCAGTGGGAAACGGTAAACAAACACATAAATAAACCACTCTTTTAGGTGTAGTCCTATACCTGTAATAATTATTAAATATTTTGTAAACAGCTGGCAGTAGAGAGAAAATAATCAAAGAGAGCACTTGCCCGAGAAAGAAATCTAGCGTTACTTTAGAAGATGTTTGTTAATTAAAATAGGGTTCACACCAAAATGGAATGTCGATGTACCAACATGTTACTCTAGAATTGAGTACCTCAAATTTAAAGCTGTATAACTTTTAAAATAAACATCAACATTTGAATTTTTTCTCATTTTTGACGAGGCTTTATTGGAGAAGTACTCACGGTTCTGAGAAAAATGTAATTTGCTCACCACTTTACATTAAAATAAAAATGCTTATAAAATGAACAATGTTGGTTAACATGTTGTCTATTTTTAATATTAACTAGTGTTGTCATGTTGACCTAAATGGTATTGAGGTAAAGTGTTCGCCTCAGGACCTGATGTTCTTAGGTTCAAACTAAGCCGAGGTCAACGGATTTTTCTTGAGCGATGAAAATCCGTAGCACAATTTCCGTCGGAAAGGAAATAAGGTCCCGTGAAAATTGTGTTATTTAAAAGCACTCTAGAGAGTATGTGAAAATACTTTTCTCCGCAAAATTAGTAGGCCCTTTCACGCTTGTCCATATAAATTCAGTGTGGAAGGCAACGGGTAACTATAACATTTCTTAGACTCCCCTAGTACATGGAGTTTCTACCAGATGGTGCAGGCAGCACAACAAGTTGAGAGCACGTCCAGCACCCGATATACAGAAATAACATCGGTTTGTTTACTCAAGAATAGGAAATAATATTATTTTTAAACATTATTTGCAAAGGATTAAACAAACACCCAGTGATTATTAAAAACAAGCTTTTAAAGTTCTGTCTAAACACTCCCTCAACGTAAGGGACGTAGCCAGCCATTAATTTCGGGGGGCCGGAGGGGAGGGTTGGTGGGCACATTCCCCAATTGCTGGAAGTTAGACTATTCTAATTTCTAAATGATAAACAGTTCTAGAAGCTCTCTGAAGTGAGTTTTTTTATGATAAAATAACCCCCAAAATGCTGACGGCTAGAAACATTTTAAATATTTAACACCTCTAGAATCTCTCTGAAATGCTTTTTATGTTAACACAGCCCCTTAATTTGTATTTATATCTTAATTTTTAAATTGTTTGAACCATAAATAAAGCTATATATATTTTGTTCATAAAATTTCGCGGGGGGGGGGGTAACCCCCGAACCCTCTCCCCCCTGGTTATGGCCTTGGGCGTAGTCTGTTAGAATACCAAGTGTTCGAACAAAATAAAATATCAAGCGTACTTCCGAACGTTAAGGACACGGAGCCTACGGAATATGTAGACAAGGCTTAAGTTTTCGTCAAGGCCCAGAGCTTGACCTGCCATTTATCTACCACCAGTTGCTGTACTTTGTGGTCTGGATAGTTAAAGCACTCACCGCTAGATCGCAGACACTGGACGGTCAGAAGAGAAAGTAAATTTAGCTCGCAACACTGTCAACTATCGAAAGGAGAAAGTACAAAGAAAGAAAGTGTTATACTGTTTCATCGTACAGTACAACCTCAGCCTTTGGTTTGAACCAATCACTACTGGGCTGACTCCTTTCATTTTACCTCATAAATTAATTACTTGGCGTATAATCCGAACGGGTAGTTTGCCATTATGCTAAAAATAATAAATGTTAATCACTTAAGTAAGAACACTAATTAAATCCTCGCTGGCAATAGTACTGTCAAATGCAATTAATTGTTATCGGTTTCCTTAACTATTTTCAATGGTGATATACAGTAGCCCAATGGCTTCTTTGGTGCTGGCTGACAGTTCACAGCTGACGCCTTTGAAAAGTTACCAGACCAAATTTTGTATCCCTACACTGAACCATATGGTCTGAAAAAACATGTGTTTATCAGCTGTCAGTCAGCACCAAAGAAGCCATGGGGTTACTGTACTTCCCTTAAGTCTTGGAGTAAATGTTCACACATACAAATACTCTATGAAATATAATATTTTAATAAGTACGATTTAATACATGAATTGTTATGAACTTAATTTAATAGGAATTTATGAAGAGTATAGATTAGATGAATTGTCCCCACATTAGCGAGGAGGGAGGAAAGAAAAACTAAAGTGATTAATCATGTTTGGAAAATCACCCTTAACGCACCCGGCTGTGATTATAACTCTAGAGTCTAAACCACCGCTTCCATGACAATCTTAATTTGTGTGAATCTAACGCCCTTTTCCATACGGCCACTGTCATAGGTCACCTCATAAACAAAATTAAAAAGTTATTTTAAGCCACTTCATAGCGATGAAGTAATACCACGCGCAATTTAATATATCTCAGGGTTTTTGAAATAAATATAACTTATTAATAATTATGTTACTATAATATTATTTAATTAATTAATATTTAGCACCGCGTCTTACTACTCGTTCGGGTTGTACGCTTTTAAGTACTAATTACTCTGATGGATTAGGAATTGGGAAGGTTGAATTAGTGGAAGTGAGCCCGCATTTGCGTGGAGGGAGAGTGTGAAACCATCTAGGAAAAACCACCCCAGTTCACCCGACCGAGATTCGAACCTCGATATTCCCGTCCTCAGCAGTTGAGCTCAACGCCACCGAGGCGGGTATGTTACTATAGTTACATGTTTTTAGCAACGTGTCTTACTACCCATTCATTTTACACTCTTATGTACTAGCTACGCTGATGGGTTAGGGATGAGGAACGTTGAATTTATAGGAAGTGTATACACACTTGCGTGGAGAGAGAGAGAGAGAGAGAGAGAGAGAGGGAAATTATTTCGAAAGAACACCTTCAGTACACCCGACCAAGATCGAACCACGATCTCCCCGTCATCGTAAGTATAAGATATTGCAAGAGTAGCACCTTAGACCATGAGGATAATTTTATAATTATTGGCCATAGAATTTTCTCGTGTATAAATAGTATCCTGATAGTAATTTAAAGATATATATCTATAAATGGGAATCTATCTACCATTCATCGGGTCCTCGTGCTCCTGTGTTAAATTAGCGTGTCCAGATATAATTTTTATTCTGAATCGAAAATAAAATCTATTGACAAGACTATGACGTAAAGAAGGTATCCGCAACTAATCGATTGAGATCGACCGGTCGATCTCGTGGCAATTTTCAATCGATGGCGTGATAAAACTATTTTTTTTTAAATCTTTGTGTCCTATAAACTCCCTAATATATAAAGTACGGTCATTTTAAGTAATATGTGAGTGATCAAAATATTCTTGAATGGCTATAATCGCTAATGTTATATAATGTAATTAAAAATGGTTTAATATGAAAATGTTGTACATTTTATTTATTGTATTTTTTTCCCATTGGATGATGGGAACATAAGTAGTTGATAAAATACTGACAAAAAAAGAAGTAGTGTGTAGAAGCGATGGGTGATGGTGGGACCAAGGATAAGTTATCAAGAAGATTGAGGCCCAACAATGTTGCCGACCCCTGACGTATAATATATAATATTCCACAATTGTCTAAAACAAGGCGACTCCTGATCCTCTGCTCATAATCTAACATTGCACTTGAATATGCAGTTAGGTACGTGAAAGAGAGCATTGAGGATTTGACAATAAATTACGTGACTCAAGTGTTAACATATGTAAATTTTCTGGCTGACAATGAGGCGATAATTGAAAAGAAAGAACTTTTGTTTGAGAACTGCATAGAAATAACTCTAACAAGTACATAAATATGGATAGAACTAAGTAATTAATGTATGTCGAAATACCGCATTCCAAAATATGAACTAATATAGATCGGTAACGTCTCTTTTGAAGATGTTGATAGATCAATTTATATTCTTAGGAACTGTGCGAACAAATAGAAATGATATTCAATAGGTAAAAAACAGAATTCGTCAAATTAATGTTTGCTATTAATTAGTTTGTGGCGGTCTTATGCCTCAAAATATTAATATGAGAATACGTATGTGTATTAATAGCATATTGAGGGTTTTTTTAGAACAAAGGACTGAGATAATAATATAATCGTTTTTGGACAAAGTTAAGGCCAGTACCTTTTCTTACACTTAGCCCCTTGATAACATGTTCATATTTATTATTTTGCGATATTAATATCATGATGATTAAAAACTAATCTATAAGTACAGACATAATAATAATAATAATAATAATAATGATAATAATAATAATAATAATAGTAAAATATTGATCACATAGCTCCTCACTGCAGATTTATGGACATATTAAAGTAAAATAAATGAGGGAAGAAAAAAAAAAAGGAGGGGAAAGAATAATTAAAACACACAAATATACCAGGCACATTCAAATGTAATATATTATACAAGGCATATAAATTCAATATGTATATATAAACATTTTGGAAATAGCAAATGATTTAAAAATAAAACAATACCGATAGTAATAATATTTAGTAACTAGGCCCATATATATTTAATTTAGCACCACGTCTTACTAGTCGTTCACATATATAATATTACGCCAATTTGTTAAGGCCGAAGAAGTTTGAATTTAGAGGATATGTGCCCCCATTTGTGTGGAGAGAGATTATAAAACCATTTAGGGGGAACCATCTTTACCGACTGGGAATTGAACCCTAACCTCCCAGTCATCGCTAGTCAAGTATATTGTGTGACGCCTTATTAGACCATTCGGACCACCGAAGCGAGGTCGAGATTCTACTCGCAGAAGTTGAGCAAGTTGGTTCTGAATGAGGGATGGACAAACAGTATAATGGAGAAATTTTTATATTTAAGAACTTCATAGTTTGTATGCAACATTTTAAGGTAGGGATGTAGGGGACGTGAGAAAAGGTCCTTTTTTTGCCAAAATATATAAAACAATTCTCTAGTAGCAACGTTTAATTTAATTTTCTTCACATGGTATTATTATTATTATTATTATTATTATTATTATTATTATTATTAAGCACCGCGTCTTACTACCCGTTCGGGCTATACACACTTACGCTAATGTGTAGTGGTAGAGTGATTGTGAGATTAAATGGAGGACCTACAGTTTAACGTGGAATCCGAACCACGGTGGAGACTTGGCACTCCACACACATTCACAAGTTGTGATTAATACACGTCTTGTCAGAGGTGAAGGAAGGGTTTGGTAAACAGATAAATCTATGCCGGGACAGAGGATTGAACCCCGCCTGCCAGCATAAAAGTCTGACACCCTACCCCTAGACCGTCAGGTCACTGCTCTTCATATGGTTATATCAACGGTTGTTGAATATCTGTCATAAGCAAAGCGGTATTAGATGGAGAACTTTTCAAATGAACAGAAAAAGTTTTCATTAAATTACAGGACACCCTTAACAGATATTAGATAACTGTTGATATGAACATGTGAAGAAAATTAAACTAAACGTTGCTATTGGAGCAATATTTTATTGGTTTTGACAAAGAAATGTTTTTCTATAAAACCTCAAAATTACTAGCTTTTTCTTACGTCCCCTTCCACCTCCCCTCAAGGATAATCAAAGCACCCAAGCTAAGGTGGGGTAGATAACAGCCTGCACACAACATTTTAGTTGGGAAACCTGAAGATACAAAACACCTCGATAGGCCAGGCCGTCAATGGGAGGACTATGTGAAGATATATTCGAAGAAGGTTGTATGTCGGAATAGGGATTAGATGGAAGTGTCTCAAGATAAGGTATAGTGGCGAGCTTACATTCTGGCAGCCATGAACTTTTGAACTATTTAATACTAGATAGTTAGTTCGCTGTACTATTCTAAGAAATAAATTTATATTTTTATCCATTACCAAATTTACAACGTTACAACACCCGGACACAGGAGGGGACCCCAAATCGGCTGATCCTTTCTTTTGGCCACACGAAAAGGGATTGAGGCAGTTGGGCCTCCTGGGTCAAGATGGAAAAAGACGGCTGTTTGGCATCGCCATGATCACCACCGGGCTTAGAGTATAGATCCCGGCGATGATCATCTATTTAATAACAAGATTTAGTTAATTTAGTATACGGTAAGAGGGCTAACATAGGGAATTAGGATAAAGTAGCGTTTAGGTGCTTAGCCTGTTTGCAATAATAATTTAAATAAGAAAAAATACATTGTAAAAAATAGGATATATCAACAGTAGCATGGATCGGCTTGGACTTAAAAATTGTTAAGATACCGATCCAAGCAAACCAGGAAAAAAAGGTACAAAATATCATTTTTTTTCTCTTATAAATGTAAATACACCATGTATAATAGTGGTAAGTTGCTAAAATATTGAGTTTCCTTATGTTAAAAGAATATTTGGACAGTCACGTAGGGTTTCTATATAATTTTATTTAATTTTGAGTATGTATAATAGAATTAGGATAAATATATAACTATGTTATGCGTATAAGCCTTTGATTAGTCGAAAACGATCATTATAAAATGTCTAATAGCTTAGACCTACAATTTTGCAAACTATATTATACCACCTAGCATACATTGAAGTAATGCGGGTGTCCTGAGAACAGGGGCGGTAATATCTTAAAGAAGAGAGAGAGAGAGGATTGTAAATATCAGTATGTTGATGTGACATGACTAATCATGTAATGTGTTACAAAGAAACGGCACCTTTATATTTAAACAATGGCTGTATAAAATTCTGTTACAGATAGTTTTTTTAAGCTTGGTTCTACAGGCACCGGTGGTCATACAGTTAGCTGTCAAGTTTATAACTCACCGTATTGCTGATGATAGGAAGGTCAGGTTTCGAATTCCATTCAGGTTTCTTTAAGGGTTCTTTTCCCTCAATATTTTCCCACCCTCCGAGTGATTATGGGGTTATATTCCCTCTAAATTATATCTATATCCATTTGAAACACTTAAATCTAAAATAAGCCTAATTAACCATACCTTGGCGACTGTTGGGGTAGTTCCCCTTTCGGGAAAAATACCCAAGGTACCAGCCGGAAATTGAAGCCGGGATCTCTATGTCAGCAACCAACAGCTCTGACCACTATCCCACGAAGCTAGTTGCTTCACTTACTAAGACTACAAATGACTTAGCTATCACAACTTTCTAAACAACGAACAATAAAACAATAATCTATAAATCAAAGGGGCTCTTGGCTTTGAATTAAAACGGAATAACATTAATAAACACCCGCTTCCGTGGCCGTGTGGTCCTACGCGTTATTCTAGTGTTGGATTAGACTGCCGAAGATGGGGAGATTGGGGTTCGATCCCAGTCGGGTTCACTGAGGATGATTTTTATCAATTGTTTTCCACTCTTCTTCTATGCAAGTGTGGGTGCACTTCCTTTCAATTAAACCTTCTTAATCCCTAAGCCATTAATATAATTAGTACATAGACGTATAACACGAACGGATTGTGAGAAGCGGTGCTAAAAGTATTAATAAATATTAAATTATATACTCTACTATTACTTATCACTGGTCTTAGTACACATGTGTGTTATTCACAAACATTAGTTACAATAATGGGATGGAGATGAAGAAGGCAAAATGTTAGAGGTAATGCACACGTATTTGCGTAGTAGGATATTGTGAAACTATTCAGGGACAGCCACCCTTAATACAGCCATTTAGAATTTGAACCCTAATATCCTCATCACCGGTAGTCCAGTCTAATACAAGAGTGATACGTTAGACCATGCGACCACCGATGCGGATTAATTCTTTGAGCTATGTGTTTAAAAAAAAAACTGTTTGGATTGCTAAACTTTAACCTTGTATCAAAGTCTTAATCTCGCATCGATGGTCGCATAGCCTCAAGAGTAACTCTCGCATTAGACTGGATTGTTGTTTGTCGGAAGATCGGTGTTCAAACCTTGTACGAGTTTGTTGAGAGTATTTTTGTCCCCCACTCTACCTCCACGCAAATGTGGGTATATATATTTTTAAATACGACCTAAATAATCGATAACACACTTAATTAATATATAGGTATATGTGTGCATGCAGCCCTAACGGTTAGTGAGACGTGGGGACAAAATAATAATATTGTATTATATCTTGGAGTTGGGGCACTTTGAATACCACTCAAAATAAAATAACAAACACTCACTTAGTAGTTTCTTTGAAATAATAAACCCGTACATAAGAAACATAGTTATAAAATTCTTGTCGGATCAAATTTACTCTCCAAGTCAATGACAGGCGTCGTAAAACGCGAGCCCGCAAGACGTAACCTCTCAAGCGTCATCGTCGCCCAAATTATTTCACAAACAAATGAAAGCCAAAACACTTTCCTGTGCTTTCTTCCTTACTTCCACCATTACACAGCAACAATGTAGAACAGCAGTAATAACGTCAAGTATATTGTTATACCATGTCTCGACTTTTACGAGATGCACTTTCTTTCCCGCCAATTCAACAACGTAATGAGCGTGCGTTAGAAGTCATCCGAAGATCAGCAGTGGAGAGGAAACCAGAAAGACGTTACGTTTTCTGGTTGTGTTCTCTATTTTTGTTTTGGTAGATGATTGATGCGAAGGCCATTAAATTATTTGTTGTCTTTGAAAGTAAAAGTATCCACAACTCCTACGTAATAAGTTCAAATTAATGGTTTTGACTTCCAGTGACTGACTAATGGATTTATCATTTGATTTTATAACTGTAATCGGTCGTTGGAAAGGTACGAATGTTGGCCTAGACTTTAGACTAACACTTTAATGCAGCGGGAAAGTGTTTATGATGATTATTTAACGTGCATTTTTTATACTTACTATATCAGCATTGGACTTAAAGACAAACTTGACCATAGAATGGACACAACACTCAGTGCTCCGACCATTAATTTCATAACTGTGAAAGAGAAAGTTTCAATTTTAACCGTTTATGGATTTGTTTGGAGTCGAACCTAGGTCTTCAGTGGGTAAACCGATTTAACTAAGATGTCAGAAAAACTAAACAGTATTTCAGTTACTGTTGCCTTAAAAGTCTCTTTAAAGGGAAAAGGGCATATTCTTTTCGTCGGCTTACGACTAACATAGCGGTAATTGATAAGTTTTTTTTTTTTTTTTCATTTATTTTAGGTATGCGAAAAAATATGTTTAATAAATGTTAACTTAGAATCTGTATTTGTGATAACACTTTTTTTTTGTTTTGCAAATTTTTGAAATTAAATTTAACTTATCAGATCCTAGCCTTTTAATTACTATACACTCCTGATAGATTGATTTATCATTATTTATAATATTATATTGCAGCGTATTAATTTTTAAATAAATATCATAAACAAAAAAACTCTTATGTTATACATATTGACATTTTCAATAAGCTATTATGCATTTTATAATATAAATAATGATATTCTATATATGACAACACAAGGTTTAAACAAACTATCTTTATATATATATTTTTTTAGACTCATTCCTGAAGTAAAAATAAAAATAAAGACAGTTACTTAAAATGGTTAAACCAAACTCTTTGGTTACCTACCCTCGACTAATGAGGGTCACAAACATTCTAGTTTGCTTGAATCAGATCGAATGGCTTGATTCTCGGGGGTTATAACAATAGAGATAATAGTCAAAACACAAAAATGTTCACAGCAACACAGCGCACATTTTCCAGGCTAATATATATCCACGAGAGCCACGCGGTCGTGAACATGCGCATTAGCGCCTCAGCTGTAACAATTCTAGCGCTCACAACTTGCTTCCAAACTACTTACAAGACCTTCTCCCGCGCTTGCACACGACAGGGTTGCCAACATCACACCAGCAAAACACTAGCCACAGTAGAAGAACGTGATTGCTTAGGTTAAGAATTATCACATAGATTTAGATAGACTTATTGATTATTTAAAACTAAAATATAATATAATTGTAATACAAATATTGGGTATTCACATGAGCATGTGCTCATTTATATGACCTGCCACTGAGAGTACAGCTAACAAAGAATATTCGGAGGCATAGCGATAACATAATACCCTTTTTATTTTTTTGAATTGGTATGATTGCAAGCTGCGTCTACTCTTGACTGGGTGTAAATCAACAGTGCGAATTCCTTCTCAAACTGCACCTGTCCTTCCTAGTGAATACGGAACCAGGCCACAGACAAGGTATACACTAGATACGCAGCCTCCAAGTTAAAATATTGGCACCCATTTGGAGAACTTTAGTCCCTCAACACGAGGGTCGCTACGAGCAGTCCCAAGTTACAACATCGCTTTCAAGCAAACATTTTTATAAACAAACATTGAACTGTTAGATAAAGTTGTGCTCTGTCTCCATGGTTGCTGAATGTATTCATGGACAAGTGTATGGACAATGTGAGTGTGAGAGTGCTGTTATATGCAGAGGATGCTGCTGGGAATGAAGGTGACTCTCAATAGTATAAGTGGATAACTGTTAAAACAAGTGAATGATTTAGTGTATCTGAGCAGAATGTTCTGTAAAAATGGAGGATAGATGATGCAATTGACAGACAGGTGAATTGTTCTCGGAGAGTAGTTGGATGTATGTGGACTATTGCAAACAATGAAGTAGCATCAAAAGAGGTAAATATGGTAGTAATTGTTGTATGTGCGTGAAGCGTGGGTTTTTCAGTAAAAACACAAGAGCAAGGTGAATACGGTTGGAATGAGATAACTAGGCAATGTACGTGGAAAAACTCGTATGGACAGAAATAGTAATGCATGGGTGCTGAAAGAGTGCGACTTTGAAGGGAATCCAATAGGTCAATGTGAAAGAAGAGTCTAACGTCGGTTTGGGCATGTTGATGAGATGGGTGTGGCTTGAGTGATGAATTAAATATGTGAAGGTAGAGAGTGTGGATTAAAAGGAAAGGGTAGGGATACATAAGACGTAGCTAAATGTTGTAGACGAATGTGTGAAAAAGAAAAACATTAATAGTTTTAAGAATAAAAGCGTATATATATATATTGTTGAATCGAAAGGAGTATGCAAGGATAGGTGAGTGTGGAGTAAGCTAGTGAGGATGGATTAAATCCGTAGTTGTTGTGCATTGAGCTATACGCACAGTTTCTTGCCTACTCTGTAAGGGAACAGCGTTATTAGATATGCATGTATGTATATATGTATGCATATATTTAAAGATGGTTTTATTAGAGAACTGACAAAAAATTTCCCTCTAATATCAATAAACCTCCTTTTACAAAGCTAGGTACAGGTAGCAGCCCTATTCCCCTCATCATAAACTAACATCACCACCACCCCCAGCCCTCCTCCCATCCTCCAAATGAGACTACTCAGACTACTAGAAAGAAAATCTAAAATACAAGGGTCCTTTCTTGGTGCAAGCGAGTGTTTGCAAATTGTCTTGTTTATAAATAATATTCAAATACCGTCAACTAGTTACTTGTCTCTAAAGGTTTGTTCATTGAAAGGGGGTCAGGGGTTGAGCTGGGGGAGGGGATTGCTGGAACCTGAACTATTGTATTCGGACCACCACCCCTTTACAACGAACAATTTGAAGATGAGTTGTTCCCCATGAAAGTGCTGTTATCACTGAGGACTGCAACTAGCACTCCCCAGTACTCAAGGACTCAACCTGGCTCAAGGAGCACAGCGAGAGTCTGGTGAATACCTTGTCTGAGAACTGGTCCAACCTTTCGAGCTCACGCTACCACGTCTATGCACACACTTTAGTAAACCCAGGCCCTAAAGTGCTAGTGGTCTTCTGATTCTAGTACTCTCTTTGTCATACCGTTGTAGTACCAACTTGCCAGTTTCGACCTAGTTGTAACAGAAAATATCAAGAATTGTGTTCGATAAAAAAACTATTTTCTTCGCGGATATATTTCTTAATAATAATAAATATATAACTCAAAGATTGTACTTTATTTTTTCCCCATCCATCTGGAGCGGCGCGTGCACTCACTCAGCCCTTCATATGGCTAGTGTCACCCACCCCCACCATCTGGGGAGAGTGGTCATGTGTTACATAAGTCATGAAATGTGGTGGTTTCCTGTTGCTTTCCACACTTAATTTATATAAACAAGCGAGAAGTTGCCAGCACATTTTGCCGGAAAGGTATCTTAAATAACTTTCAGGAATCTTTCGCGTGCCACAATAGACGTGGGACCGACGGCTTTACTTCCGCTCTGTAAGAAGTTGTGCTACATATTTTGTTATATTTAGGTAAAAATCCGTAAACCTTAGTCAGATTTAAACACGAAAACCATTGGTCGTGAAACGAGCTCTTAACCACAAGTCCACCGAGGTCGACAATGTATCCTTATTCTAAACACTAAAACGATGTAATTTAAAGTCCCTTTATAAAATGTATAATATCACATTGAAGTGCGTTGTAGCTTTATTTTAAATCAATTTAGAATTAATTTTTTAATCTATTTAGATGAAAAAATTGAAGCTTATGTGCCAAAGCGTGGCCTTACTCGTGTCCCTTGGAGACCATCAATAGACAAAGGTGGAGTGGAGTGGCTTTGTGATAAGACCAGGACCATGGGCAGCCTAAGAGCCAGGGAGGTCGGGTGGTTGGCCGGGGCGTCTGCTTGAGGGAGGCACCAAACAGACTACCAACTTAACCTAAAGTAACCTGAGTGTGATAAGATTACTTTAGGTTTGGGGACTATCTTTATACCACGCCCAGGCTACGTAAGGTTTGAATCTGGTAGGCTTGGGTATTATTTTCATATTTTCTAACTATCCCCGGTTATATAGAGGGACGCCAATAAACGCTGATGTTCACCTCGGGTCGTCCCTGACCAAGACCAGTAGGATGCTAAAACAATCATGTGTCACCAATATCTTGGCATACTTGGCACCAAATCCGTTGTGACCTCCAATTTAGATAGAGCATGTACTCTTCTTCATTTCAACCCCATAACCTTCCCTCCTTATTCCATATTTTACATTACCGACGACTTGATGACGTATTTCTTGAACCACAGCCACCGATGACTAAGACACCAATTTCCAGAAATGTTCATCTACCTACCCGTTATGACGGTCTCTCTCCTAACTGGGCTGTGAACTGTAAACCCCCTTCGCAAAGAAGTTCACTGAACGGGGGACCTCACCAGAGCCTATAGCTAATGAGCCAATCAGAAGCCAGATCACGAGACAGATGTACGCATGACCCATTGTGACTATTATTCGGTGTCGAAGAAGGGGAAAGGCTACCTCTACTGCTACCCTGGTGTACTTTCTACTTGAAATGGTCATATAACACACGACTTACAAACTAACTTAACCTAGCACATAAATACATATTGAGCCCTGGGGCCTAGATATTTAATAATTTATCAGTAGGACTAGATTAGTTGTGAAGACCAGGAAGTTAAAAATAATTAAAAGATATGTATTAAGATAAAATTCGCGTTGACTGATAAAATCACGTGTTATAAACTAGGCCTACAGAGCCGGTGGCGTAACCCACTCTGGCGAGTCTTCGCAGTATGATTACGAATCTTTCCACACAGGAGCGCTTCTAAGGCAACAAGGTAGGTTGGCAAAGGTTTCTCTGAGCAATAAAATAAACTCCTGTGAATTAATCGGTTGGTGGTTTACTTCTAGTCATCTCCACAAGCTGTTTTAGATATTAGCATTTCCGTAATTAGTAGACCCATGTTTTTTTTCTCCCACCCGTCATATTATCTATCTGAACTATTAGAATAGTTACACTAACCCAGTATATCCAGCTAAGGTTTGAACCCCGACCTCCCCTCACTTGTAAACAAGACAAAACTTGACCGAAGCCTTTGTTCTCTTGCCTACCGGTGCAGATTTTCGCATTATTTCTTCCTTCAAATATACCTCTATTTTCTTTACGAATGGACATTAGGAGAAACTTTCACAAAATACAAACATATTTGTTTGTTTCAATTGAGAGAAAAATGACAACCTAGACGAGGGAATCGGACCAGGGACCAGGTTGTGATTTTTCACTCATTCGAATTTAATTAATCTATCAAGACTTATCTTATGGATAACCATCACGTATAAGTTTGTGATTTGCATAAATTGATTTAATTTTTTTCGACAGACTTTAAGTTTTACTATATTTTTTGTGTGGGTGTGCGAGTAGGTATTTTTCACTTCGAGTCGAGTTTGAATTTAAAAAAAAGCTTGAATGATGAAAGAATGTATATATTTATCCTTTGAATATACACGTGCATCCAGTTAATAAATTACCACCTTTGTGTTTTAGTGGTCATAGCTTCTGGATACCGATTTAAAGGTCTTGGTTTCGATTCCCGACTCTTACAGATTTTTCTGCGAACCAGTGTATCTATAACAGGGCCAAGTCAGCCTCGTTATAACAAATTAGGAGCTACTTGAACGGAAAAATACCAGTTTTGGTCTAGAAAACTAAGATTAACGGCTGTAGAGTTCGTTGTACAAATCACTTGACACCCGCTTATCTTCAAAAGTTGCACTTTCTTTGCCAGCAGAAGGCGGACGTTTGGTCCGTATAGCTCAATTGTGGGCTGACGTCATCGACTGTGTGTGTATTATGTGCATTACCCTAGGTTAAATAAGTTGGTAGCTTTTATACCTATAAAATTTGACACGTATCGATGGGCGCACGAACTAAACGTCAAGCTGGTCTATTTCAATGTGCATGTGACTAATAGTACGGAGTTCAAATAAAGGCCAGATGTGATGAATTTTTTTAGAAGTTGTTTTCCAATCTCCCTCTATGCAAATGCAAATATATTTTCTCCAAATTCTACCTTCAACGTCCCTACTCCATTAGTATGGTTAAATATGTAAAGCCTGTACGGGAGGTAAAAGACTGTGCCAAAAAAACACAAGAGATTGTGTTTATATAAAATAGGCTACACAATTATTATCATTATCAATTAAAAAAACACATCTGACCAGCTTCAAACAGAGTTGTTTGTCCAACGTCCTGTTTTGCTTTGTAATAGGGAAGAAGACACTTTTACGCTTAAGAGTGTAATCTTATTCCGTATTCGGTTTATACATTCTGAAAGTGTGTCGCCGATACGACGCATGCCTCTATTTTAACAACCTCTCTATTCTGAGCATGTGCCGCACTTTCAATGACGTCATAGGTTGTGTCACTGAGCATGCGTGCCTTATGGGCATCCATACGCCGCCATTGCTTTTAAATAGCACAAATTAGCACGTGCAGTCGCCTTAAACATCTTTTCAGAACAATGAAAAAAAAGTAAAAACGAAAATCCTTAAGCACAATTGAAGAGTAACTACTCTACGTTTTCAGATAATTCATTAAGTATAATTACCTCGCAAATAATTGCAAATATTAGCCTGTTATCTAAATAATGATTTTTTTTAAATGTGTAGTAAAAGCCAAGTTAATTTTATAGAAATATAGACTAATAAGTTAATTAACACATTACCCTAACATGCGTAAAACCCGAACGGGTAGTAAGACGCGCTGCTAATAATAATAATAATAATAATAATAATAATAATAATTACCCTAACAAAGGCCGTAGCAAGTTAATGTTCCCAAAACATATTTTGACCTGTGTAACTCTGCCTTCAGAAATAAGTTTCAATTATATCCAATTTCGTTGTTTTTGGGTTATATCTCATCATAATAGTTGGGTGAAGAGATAGTATAAACAAACCATGTAGCTCAAAAAGGGGGGAAATATTTGTAAGCAAATTTTGGTAGAAATCAGTTTATTAGTTTTGAATTAATAAAGGGGAAACTTACGAACATGCAGAACCGACGGATGAATTTCATGTGATTCTTATTTGTTAAAATAAACACTATAAAACAATGTTTGTTGTCAAGACCAAACTAGGTAATCTACTTAAATTGTGGTGCGTACGGGTGATGACAGGCGTGTACACAAGTTTTAGTTGTGAAACCTGAAGAAACAAGCCATCACGATAGGCTAAGGCATCAATGATTGGATAATGTGAGACTGTATTTGAATGAGGTAGGATGACAGGTTAGGGATTGAATGGAGGAGGTGTCTCAATATAGCGCCGAATGGTGGGCTTACATTCTGGAGGCCATGAACTTTCGAAACTTCCTAATACCAGATAGTTATCTGGCTATTAATTACTGTGATGTTAATAATATCACCGATACCTAGGCTCTGCAGTGAATTGCACAAGATAGAAAGTCATCATCTGATCGTCTATAATAACTTCCTTTTATCAGGATTCAAATTCAGTTAGTGATAGAGTGGTAATTTATCAGAGTACTATAGCAAGTTGGTATGGTTGTATTATAAAAAACGTTGTCACACATGTTTTTGTATCATCGAATGAACTATTCATTACGTAAAGTAGCCCCATGACTTCTTTGGTGCTGACTGACAGCTCACAGCTGAGAACTGACGGCTTTAAAAAGTTACCAGACCAAATTATGTATCCCTACGCCGAACCATATGATCAGCAAAAACATGTGTTTAGCAGAGTAGGATGACAGGTTAGGGATTGAATGGAGGAGGTGTCTCAATATAGCGCCGAATGGTGGGCTTACATTCTGGAGGCCATGAACTTTCGAAACTTCCTAATACCAGATAGTTATCTGGCTATTAATTACTGTGATGTTAATAATATCACCGATACCTAGGCTCTGCAGTGAATTGCACAAGATAGAAAGTCATCATCTGATCGTCTATAATAACTTCCTTTTATCAGGATTCAAATTCAGTTAGTGATAGAGTGGTAATTTATCAGAGTACTATAGCAAGTTGGTATGGTTGTATTATAAAAAACGTTGTCACACATGTTTTTGTATCATCGAATGAACTATTCATTACGTAAAGTAGCCCCATGACTTCTTTGGTGCTGACTGACAGCTCACAGCTGAGAACTGACGGCTTTAAAAAGTTACCAGACCAAATTATGTATCCCTACGCCGAACCATATGATCAGCAAAAACATGTGTTTAGCAGCTGTCACTTTTGACAGTCAAAATTTAGCTATATACCTAAATGTTGACTGCCATAAGTCAGCTGTGAGCTGTCAGTGAGCACCAAAGAAGCCGTGGGGCTACTGTAGCTGAATGTTAAAATATAAGACTGTAGCCGACACACAATATCTTTCATTCAATACGACGGCTTACGTTACATGGTGCATTACATTACACCCCATTCGTGAATTTGTCTAGTTCATGAACCAGGAGAATGTCTGCCCATTACGTCAACTGACCTTTCCACCTGACCATTTCATGAACTGGCTATTTTATGAACTAGGCTGTTCCGGTCATTACCCGATTCATGAACTTGTCGAGTTTTTGTCCGGCCCGTGAAATGGACAAGCGAAGAACAGGTTTGGTCTTTAAGTTAATTTAATTTTTAATAGTTTTAAAATGGGTGGCTAGGTTTAGCTAGGTTGGGTTAGTTCTTGAAATGGGCAAGAGCTGATGCCATTTTCACTCAGTTCGTGAAACGGTCAAGCTAAGAAGTCAGTTCACGGAATGAGCAGAACTTGGCCCAATTCATGAAACGGGTAGTTTCACTATTGGGGTGTAACATGTTAGAATAATTAATTAAAAAAACGTTGCATGAGCACACAAGTGAACTATACCGACCAAGCGGCCGCCACCCTTAGCGATGATAAAGCCAAAATTTGTGGATAGGGGGTGTCATGGTGTCAGCACAGCGAGCCTTCCAGACATTAATTTCAGTTTTATAAGCCGGGGCTGCTATTTCTTTATCCAAGTAGCTCCTCATTTGTCCTCACGAAGCGTAGTTTGACCCCGTTACAGACCCGCTGCTTCACAGAAAATATTTGGAAGCGCCGGGGCTTGAACCAGGCACCTTTGAATCTTTATCCAGGAACTCTGACTACTTGACAACAGAGGTAGTAAAAATAGTTCATATGATTTAATAATAACATATCTTTAGTTTTTCATTTAATGTATTGGAACGGTGTATAATTATTTCTATTAGATGTAAAATGAGTTGAGATTTTGGGGTATGAGATAAGGTACCCAGACCTCTAGGAATCTCCATTGACTATTACAGAAAATGGAGTATCCCTCTCAATATTTTCCCTCGCTTCTAGAGGCACGAATACAAATGTAGACTGTCAGTAGGTAATGGAAATCCAGCAATCAATCTTTTATTTTAAAAAAATATCTAGGATTTCTTTTCACTATTTGAATTCGTGACAATAAATGATCGAGTTTTAATCGAAATAGATCAGTAAATTATTGCAGCCGAACAGAAGTAATAGGAGTAATGGTATCACCAAATGTCTTAGACTAGAAACTTAAAATTACTCATTTATAATTATAATATCAAAGAATAAAAACATAACCCAAATTGAAATTGGGTTCACCAGGTTTTCATTAAATATACACGCATGATTATGTTATTTTGCTCTACATCCTTAATATTTTAAAACACTAGTTTGAATATTTTTGTTTGGTCCAACACCTTATTTCTGTTGGTAGACCATTTGCCTGATTTCTATTCCCGATGTGTCCTAGTGGTAATCCTGTGTGAAATTGGAGTTTTCTCTTTCACTTTGGCGAATTAATGACCACCCGCATTGGGGGTTACACAGATTAAAGCTCCAATCTCATCTGGTGTGGTTTGATGATGATGGAAAGGTCGGAGTTCAAACTCCATACCGGGTGTGTTGAGGGAATAGTTTTCCCGAAATGGTATTCCCAACCTCCCACCAACATGATGTGGCTACATTTCCTCTAAATTAAACCTTACTCACATCAGTAATTAATCTAATAGCCCGGATGGGTATACCTCATCCACCGTAGTAGTCGTGGTAGCTGACAGCTAGGAAAACTGCAAGATATAACCGATCCATTCGCCAAACTAAATTATGATCTGAAAGACCATATTATGTTGAGCTGCCGTCACTTTTGACAGTCAATAAAACCTTTCACAGTAAACAAATGTTTTAAATTATTTTTTTAAAAGCTTGTTTACATTATTGAAATAATTACTTAAGAAAATTACCATTTGAATGGTTATTATTTGTGGAAGCAGCTTACTTAAAAATGTTTTACGAACGAGAGATTCTAAAAGGCTGCCTTCTCTTTATAAATTAACACAATAAAATCCTCATTGGACAAGACAAATAGTCATAATATGGCTTCTGAGAAGAGAAGGTGTGTATCCTAACTTAGATGTACAATACAAATATATTAATTTATTCTAAAATTGTTTAAAAATGGTTAATATGAGATAATAGCCAAGTGAGCAACTCTAAAAGAGTAAGACTCAGAAGGAATTTAAATGATTCGCTTGGCGTATAAAATGGAGTAAACATATTGTATAACTCCCTCCGCACTGTCACGTAGCAGAAAACGATGGTCGCCTGTACAATTTAGAGCCAGAGAAAGGCAAATTGAGCTGTTTGATTTATTATAATATCTCTTGTTGTTGGCAGTCACGAAGTAAATAAAAGTTATTTTAATTTTAATAATACTACAATTTTGTAATAATAAGTTATTTAGTATTTTAAATAGTTGCAGAGATAAGGAAATCTTCCGCTATTGTAAAGTACCCTAAAAGTCGTTTTCATAGAAAAATGAAAATAGCTATTTTGTTTATAATCTTTATCAACACCTAGATAAGAATTTTTAAATATTCAAAATCGTTAGAATCGTTAAAATCTTTTCGCCCTTTATTAAACTACTCTTAATTTTAGGGCTAGACAGACACACAGACAGACGGCGTTGAAAAAACAACTTTCTAGGGTTTGGAGGGCTATGAAACGTCGACATCCATCAACATCTCGGATTATTTGTTTTGACGTCCGCAATAGTGTTCTAAAAGTTAAAAAAAAGGGCTTTATTAATATTTTTTGTTATTTCAATGATCTACGAAAAAGCCAATTATAGTATACAGTAATACTTAGGAGAGTATGATTAGAAGTGTTTATTAACAGGCCCAGATTAACACTTTTGGGGGCCCTGTCCCAAGTAGAACTTTGGGCCCTTAGAAGCTAGTTCCCCAATGAATGATTATGCATCTTACGTATACAGTATATCATACATGGATAATTTTATTTAGAGACAAACGTTTAGCGATCATGGTGAGTACCGTGAGTTTCGTTAGTGACATATTAATTATTAATACTATAGTAACTATTAAACTCTAAAGTCTATTATATTCTTTGTGGATTATAGTACCGTAAGCTAATAGCTAATAATACAATAATCTCGACATTATATAATCATAGACTATTTCAGTGTAATTGCATTTTACATAGTCCACCGTCTGTAGATAAAATAGTAATAGTGTTAGTATAGTGAACATCTTTTAATATTCAAAACTTTTTTTTTGCGTTTTTCTCACGTTGCATTTAGTTAATCCATCAATATTGATAATTTTATTATTTTATCTCAGAAATTATTGTCAATAGAAAATCAATGTTTATTTTTCTGTCAGGAGTTAACGGCACCGTCTGCAGATATGTAGTATTCCTGGTTTGTCTAAAGCAGTGTTTTTCAACCTGTGGGTCCTGAATTGATGGGGGAGGGGGGGTCACGGTCGCAGGCCAGGTAAAATAAAAAGAAAGTGTAGGTCCTACACTACAATAAAAATACAACATATTCAGAGGAACGTTTATTTTTAAATATAGGTTCTACAATACACACTGCATTAAAGATACAACAATAATTTCAGGGAGAAGGCTGTGCCTGTTTATTTTTTAATAATCTGTCGAATCGTGGTTATATTTTTGAGGGGCAAATAACCAAATCATTTTCTAATTGGAGTCTATTTCTCTTCTTAGTTCACCATTGAAGATGAAGTTAGTTCACATAGTTAGGAAGTGGTGAATTGCTCTAATAATCTCAAAGTTTCCCTTGCCATCTCTGGATATTTTTCTTTTCTCTTCATCCAGAAGACGTAAATCTTTTGTGAATTAAATTCCATTTTAAGCATGCCATCAGCTGCAACATTTATAGAATTTTCTTTCATCTTCGTGGTCAGATCAGCCAGTTGTATTGACATCCAAAAAAGAATGTTGTATCCATCTATGCCCATTGTCAGCGTCAGAGTTCAGTTCTGGAAAGTAAATTAGTAATCATTTTTCCAAATCATGCAAGCTCTGTATCATGAAAAGAATTTGAGAACTTACTACTAACGATTGGTCCGTTGCAATTTCTTGGATAATCTTCTGTACGCAAGGGAAAGAATCATACATCAATTTTTGTAAAGATGTTGACCACAAACGAAGTTTGGTGATGAATCCTTTGACTGTATCCTTGGCCGATAGAATATTTTCTTCTTTCCTTTGGAGGCTCTTGTTTAAAATATTTAGGTGGTTAAAAATCAGTGAAAAATGATAGTTTTAATAGCCAAACATGGTCAAAAAAGTAATTCGCATATTCAGATTTATGATCTTGTAAGAACAATAACAATTCAGTTTTTAGTTCCGGAACTTGTGTTAATACATTTCCTTTTCCTGACCTCTGTATGATAAAGGAGATTTTTATGGAGCGAACCCATGTCTTCACAAATGATTCCAAACAGTCGAGTTTGCAAAGCTTTACCTTTAATAGAGTTCACAAATTTGATCACCTCTTTCAGTACATCATTCAAATCAGAAGGTAAAACATTGGCTGCCACAGCTTGCCGATTAAGAAAGCAGTGTGTCCATGAAACATTTGGCATTATTGATTTTAATTTTGCAACGAGCCCGCTTTGATTGCCAGTCTTGGCTTTAGCACCATCGCTACAAATAGCGATACATTTTGTCCAATCAATCTCGTAGTCGCGAGTGCTTTCTAAAAACGTGTCGTTCAAATACAGGCCAGTATTGTTTGCAGGAAGTGCTTTACAAAATAAAATGTCTTCATTGATACTTTCATCTGTTTCAAAGCAGGGGAGCAGGGGGTCACCAGAATTTTTATACTTGTAAAGGAGTCGAATATTCAAGAAGGTTGAAAAACACTGGTCTAAAGCAAAGGTTGCGTTATTTTATAAGCACGGACTACCGGGCTCCACGTAATACCAGGCTACCAGCGCCCTTCGATTAGGGAATTTTTTGATTAGTTTGGGGCAAATTTTACGCTAAAACATAAACATATTGAAGTATAATATTATCACAAAATAAATATGACAAGTCAAAGTGATTTATTTGCCAAGGGGGCGGGGGGCCCTAACCCCTAGGGTCCCTGTGTATTGCACACGCCTTAATCCGGACCTGTTTATTAAGGCCTTGCCTACCCTCCCTGGCAGTGTGTTGAGCTTTCAGCTTTCAAAATAGATGGCATTGCTAACGGTATACAAACTGGTGATTTCCAGCCATCAAATTGGCAGCATTACTGGTTTGTTTAAATAATTAGGAGGCTGGCTGACCGGTAATCAGTAAAGGCCGCAAGCAAACTTTTCCTAGAACTGATAGAGATAAGAAGTGAAGTGCCGGACCGGAAAGTGTGTAGGTGACCAAGTTGGACTAAACGTGGGGAGATAAAACGTCAAGATACAATCACTCTCTCGTGCAGAAAAATTAGCTTATCCATCCCAGCCAGCTAGACGCTTCTGTTTGGGGGTTCAAATCCCTGCTGAGGGTATTTTGGGGAGATCTTATTCAATCACTTACTTCTACTCTCCCACGTAAATGTGGGTACATTTCCTTCATTAATTCTGCCTGTTTAGGTATGAGCTAATTACGCCAGTGGGTTAGGGATAAATACGTTTCAATTTAGAGGAAGTGTACCCGCATTCGCGTGAAGAGAGAGTAGGAAATTATTTAGGAAATATCACCCGATCATGATTGAGCCACGATCTCCCAGTCATCTGCAGACTAGTCTAATGTGAGAGTGACGCCTTAGACCATGTGGCCACCAAAGTGTGATATTACCAATCCTAATGTCTAAAAATAACTAAACGATTATAATAACATGACTTACCAAATCTTTAAAAATTACGTATGCTAGAGAGGTGGGAGGGAGCTTACGTGAGGGAGGGAGGATCTAAAATCATGTCAAAAAGCCTTACGTAATTTAAGGATGGCCCCCTTGCAATAAAAACTATGGGCCATAGATACAAGGCCTAGCAGCCGGATCATGTTACTGAGCAGAGTAGAAACGAGCTCAGGTCATTGCTTTATAACTATCCTTTTAAAAAGGTCTTGAACTATTTTTTTTTTCAGATAAATATCTGGGAAAGGTAGTGATAAATAATACTGTATACTTATTTATCAGAGAAAAAATTATTTAAGGTAAAATTAGAGATAACTTATTTTTGAAGATTTTGTCCCTAACTCTATAATAAATAACCTATACGAGAGAGTATTTAGCTTACGATTTTGTCGAACCATTTATTTGAGTTTATTAGTAAGCAGGTAAAATAAAAAATAACTAAATTTAATATGATAAATTTGGCCACTGTGCTTTGATTAATTTTTAAACTTTAAGGGCTAAAGAGGCAATAAAATATTTAAAAAGCAGTTTCATTTCGAAGACTAGAACAATTTGGACTATAAATATTATTTTTATTGCTGGTACCACCGCGTCATACTACCTGTTCATGTTATACGCATATATGATAATCTAATTGGGTAGTAATGAGGAAGGAAGCATTTGAGAGGTTATCTACCAGCATTTTTATTTTGGGAGATGGGGAAATAATTTAGGAAAAACTACCCTCAGTAGACCCGACCAGGATTTGAACCCCAAGCGCTCCGCTATTAGCAGGCCAATTTAACACTGGAGTGACATATTAGATCACTCGGCCACTGAAGCGGGTATCTGTTATTCCATACGGTGTTTACAGTTTTCAAACATCTATAGGATTTATACAACTTTCTAGAAATAAATGTTTTTGGGAATAATTTTTCACCTTATTGGTAGATTTTAACTTGAGTAATATCTCCATGGTGTCAGCCTGCAAGCAGGCCATACCAATCGAGAGGCTGCCATATGTTGGTGAAGATAGTGCCAACATTTTCGGGTTGACGGTGTCATGTGGTCAGCACAACGAACCCTCCAGCCTTCTATCTCAGTTTTCTAGACTGAAGCGCTACTTATTAATTCACGTAGCTCCTCATTTGTCCTCACGAGGTTGATTTTGGTTCCGTTTCGGACCCATTGCGTCGCAGACCGAATTGGAAGCACTAGGGATTGAACTCGGGACTTCGGGACCTGAAGTCAGTAAATCTGACCACTATATCACAGAGGCTGTTTGGTATCAACTACTTACTTACTTTGTGGCATTGGGAACACAAAAGTTCATTAACTTTAATGGTTTTTAAATATATTTTACTCATCATCGGCTCCATGTCGTGGTCAATATTGCTAAAGCGCTATGACTGATCACTGAGTGCGTAAATTAATCAGCTCTAGTAACTTTGCTAGTTCGATTTCCTGTAAAGTTGAAATTACTTAATACTAGCGTGATACGAACTCGGCCAAGGCACAAGAGATTTTAAACATACTACAAGTGCGTTACAGAGTATTAGTAACATTTACTTTCAGCTAAGAGCTTTTTTAGAAAAAGTACTTGAAACATCAGAATAATCACTACATTGTTATATAGAAATATTTATTTGTATCTTAATTTTGATTTTATTTCTACAATAAATAAAATAGTATCGCTACTCATCCGTTGTACTTAAATTAGTAGTAACTACAGATAGCCTAAACGCCAGTAATATGATACAATTAATCAAAACTTGCCCTTTACGACAAACATTTAAATAATCAATTATATCGTTCAGTTTCTTTGTGTGCCCTTTCTTCCATCGACCCATGCTTCACAAACTTTTTATTCACAAGGATATAAAATAATATTGTGTAAATATTTTTCCACCTCAAAATTTATACAATCCATTGGATCTTGTTCGAAAGCAAAAATAGTCACAGTGTTTAGCATTTATTTCTTTATATTTTATTATTTTAGTATCAATTTCATTATTGTTTACTTAATTAAATATTTCTTATACTCATTCATTATTAATGTATGTAATTATCACATTTTTCTGTTTACCGACTTTTCTTTCATTAATTATGTTTTGTAAGGGTGGTACAATTGCTCTCTCGTATTTTTACGCGCGTTTCCTGTTAGTTCGCAAAGTGTTTTCCTCAAAGCTGGACGTGCGTCACCACAGCGGCTCAACTTCTCTGTTTCTCTTAGGCTTTGCACTTTCTTTCGCTAATTTAAAAAACCCATTCTTATCCTAACTGGTATAAATGTGCGCCTGATCCGAAGCACCAAGATCATCCCATCACAACCCCAGGTAGGCCTACTTGGGTTACTGCTTCACCGGATCTTCAGCATCAGGTACGATCTCACCATATCTACTTACGCACACATTAATTGAATAATTATCTCTCTCAATCAAATTAAAAACACACATTTTATTAATTATATAAACATAATCATCGTGCGTACTTATTGTTCGGGGTTCGATACATTTCTTCTGAAAATAGCGCACAAACTGCGAGAATGCAACAGATTCAAATTAAAAGTAATCACATTTAACACGCTAATACAATAAAATTAACATAATCACACTTTGAGTACAAAAAATTTCGTTCATTAATTTTTTGAAAAATAACTTATTCCAAAGTAAAATCCTAGATCGTAAAATAAATATAGTTGATAAAAACATACTGAGAACGTCTCCAAATTACATTTAGACAAAATTTTATTTAAAATAACTATGTTTGATATGAGCAGGAATGTTTGTTTGTATTTATTACAATAGTGGATTAAAAATTCAATGTACAGTAGTTTTCATATATTATGAATATTAACGCTTATTATTCCAACGTGCAATTTTCAAGAATGAGAAAGCCCGAGAAAGATAAAGGATAGAGTGTAGATGTTTACATGTTTTACTGCCTCAGGAAAATAAGGGCTACTGTCATAAAACTTTGTGTATGGAGAAGCATGTGGTATTTTCTTTGAAAATAATGTATCACTAAAGTAATACTCTCATTGAAGTAAGTAGGGACCAACTATATTTATTCACGCAGCAGTTAAGATTTTGTGATTATTCTAGTTACTTAATATATTAAGATGTTTATATTTAATCACGTAAATCTTCATAATTGGTCATTGACCCTTCTTATCCCATTGCACATGGTATTAATGTTTCTTTGACTCAAGGAGGTCACAGAGATTAGCTTAACCCTCCACTGCCGCCTAGATTCCGATACAGCAGGTTAGCCAACGCTTGCAAAACGACACTAGCTGATAAATGGGTAATGAACATACTAAACGACACCTATTATCAAATAAGATAACTATTTGTAAAAGGAAACGTTGTATTTAAAACCATGTATTTTTACTAAAGAATCAACTTTCGATTCGTTAGAACTCAATATCGTCGTGATTATTGAAGCCAACCCAAATTTAAAAACACGTTTAAAAAGATAAAGAAATTATTCATTAACTAATATGTTATAAACAAACACTCCAGCTCAATTGTACAGAGAAAATAAATAAATATATTAATAATTTTTGTTTTCCCATTTAAAATGCATTGAAATGGAAACATTTTAACGAAAATATTTCAATAACTATTTTAGCATGGTTTGAAAATTCCCTAAGAATTATGAAAGATGCCCAGATATGTTACTAAAATAAATTAAAACAACAATGTTGAATTATTAGATTTTTTAACGATTTTTTGTTTATAACCATGCATTTATGGGTAGGCTAGGCCTTAACACTTTTGATTGATAATTTAGTTTTACCAAGCAAATAATTATTATTTTCACCGAGGTTAACATTAGTGACTTATAAACAATGTTTGCAATAAAATAAATGACCAGCTGTCAGTTATTATCACTCTTACAGTAGATGCACTTAAGTAAAACGTGAAGCACTAAAAAGTAGGGTTAGTGAATATATATTTTGGATCAGGTGTTGGCAAACTTTTAGTAGTATTGTGTCGAAGTAATATTTCAAAGAAACCCAGCGTGCTAACCAACCTAAGCCCAAACAAATAGTTTATATTTTTATAATAGTTAACTAGTACAACTATTAAAAAAATTAAGTCGATCTTGTAAGATGTAAATGTAACAGCACGTTTCTAAATCGAATGCGTTAAATAAATACTGTTTCTTGTATATTTAATATGTTAATTTAAATCAGATAACTCCGTATGAATACAAAAATTGCAAAATTTAAGTTCTTAAGACATTATTTCGAAATTTTGAAACAAAACAATTGAATCATTGAAACATAAAACACGTTATAAAAATTGTTACTCACATCAATGGTTTTAGTTAAAAATAAAGGTTTTATATTATTTTCATTCAACTCGCTCAGCGTGTCATTGAAAATCGTTCCACGTGCCACACTTGGACGCGTAGCGTAGGTTACTGGCCCCTAATTTAGATTATGTTTATGAGTATTGGCATTGTTAACTCAATCAGGAAAAAATCCGGCTCAAATTACCTGGCTGGGATAGGAATCTAGGCTTACTCACTACCGTAAAATCAAGCAGTGTTAGACTGACAACTTTATCCACGTTCTCTGCATGTCAGGTTTATTTTATTGAATAGGATTTATATTTTCTATTCGTGCTCATATAAGCCTCTTTTGAACCGACGTATCATTTAAACAGAGTAATAAAGAAAAAAATAATTTGTTGGTACTTAGTCTGCATGCAACTCTTTTCTAGAAAGTGCCCAGCTAATGAGACGTGCATGTGCAATAAGAACAAGTCAACTATTACTGTGTGAACGATACCCATAGCGACTATCGGCTAAACAAGTGACTATCATAGAAACGTGTAATTAATCTGGTAGCATCGTACGTCCTAGTTTTCGGTGATGTTTTAGTACAAATTTGTGCACAGAAGAGATAAAAGCTGTCTTATTAGATTAGCAAATCGAACAGATATTTTTCTTTATGCCTATAAATTATTATTATTATTATTAGCACCACGTCTTACTACCCGTTCGGGTTATACGCACTTACGCTAATGTGTAATGGTTGGGTGATTGTGAGATGAAATGGAGGACCTACAGTTTAACGTGTAATCCGAACCACGGTGGAGGCCTGGCATTCTCCACATTCACAAGATGTCTTGTCAGAGGTGAAGGAAGGGTTTGGTAATCAGAAAAATCTGTGCCGGACCGAGGATTGAACCCCGGCCGCCAGCATAGAAGTCTGACACCTTACCCCTAGACCACCAGGTCACCTATGCCTATACAAAGCAAAAGTAGAAAAACAACAAAATTGATGATCGAGGTTTTAATCGAATATATACCAGTTTGTTAAGAAATTATTTATTTAATTTTTAATTTGTGCATACACAAATCATTTACTGAAAATAATTATATTTTCGTTGGTAATTTTAGCTATTCCCGAAAAAAAAAATGAAAACAATGGTCGTGCAAATTGCATAGTAGTTATTCATTGTTTATTTCTGTTTAATTGGCATCATCATTTTAATATTTATTTATCTACTGAATTAAATACTAAACACCTGCATCGTATGTCGCATTATAACGCGTCAATCTCGCATTAGATTGGATTACTGACGGTGGGGAGGTCGCGGTTCGATTCCTTGTTTTGTGTACATATACCCCACTCTCCCTCCACGTAGATTCGGGCACCTTTCCCCTAAAATTCTACCTTCCTCAACCCTATTCCATTAGCGCAATCAAAGAATGCGTATAACCCGGGCGGATACTAAGACGTGGTGTCAGACTTCGGTGCTGGCGGCCGGAGTTCAATCCTTGGTCCCGGCACAGATTTATCTGATTACCAAACCCTTCCTTCACCTATGACAAGACACCTTGTGAGTGTGGGGAATGCCAGGCCTCCACCATTGTCCGGATTCCACGTTAAACTGTAGGTCCTCCATTTCATCTTACAATCACCCTACCATTACACATTAGCGTAAGTGCGTATAAACACGAACGGGTAGTAAGACGCGGTGATGATAATAATAATAATAATAATAATAAGACGTGGTGGGAAAATAATTGTCTGTCGGTGCCACATGGCTAGAGGGTTGTTTTAGGTGAAGTACAAGGTCAGGGTAACACGGTACATCGCGTGATTCGATGCTAGAACCGCGAACTTTCTTTCTTTACCTAAGTTCGCGAGTCACGCCCAGTTAGCTGATTATATGGTAGTTGACAGCATCTTTCACTTGACGATAGACGTAAGAATATGGTTGAGAAAATGTTTCCATTTGAATTTTTTTTAAAGATAAGTTAATTATATTATAGGTATATTTTAAAAGGCTTCATATAGGTTGAGAAAAAAATGCACCTGGCACACAATATTTTTAAAAATCAGAGAACATCAAAAGATATGCTTCGGTAGCCATTTTTTCTGCCACGCTACTCTCACAGTAGAATATATGAGGAGATCGAGGTTCGAATCTTGGTCGGGTGTACTAAGTTTTTTCCAAAATTGTTTTCCATTCTCCCTCCACGAAAATGCTGGTACACTTCTTATAAACATAGCCTTCCTAAACTCTGAAACCTTTAGCGTAGTAAGTAGGCCTACATAAGCATATAACGAGAACGGTTAGTAATACGTGGTGCAATTTTTTTTATAAATCAAACAAGAGGGAGAAACCTCATCTCAAAAACACACTTAGACATTTTATAAAAAGTGCAAAGGGGAAAAAAACTACATATCTTGGCAACATGGCAAACAGGTGTTGGAAATAGCCTCTTTCCTCTACAATAATTACAATAAAATAATAAGACTACAGGGAACAACAGCCCTCTTACTTTTTAGAATAGTGGTTATGTTGGGTTAAGGTAGGCTAGGTATGGTTAGGTTGATAACTGGCTAATTCACGAAACTTACGATACTTGTAAAAAAAAATCCGGCGCTGTTACCGTAGGGAGATAAGAAACTACACATAATGGCGCGCCTTTGATGCAATCTGATATACTCTAAAGCAGGTATACACATTTGACCTGTGTGCTTTCAGTACGCATCCATTTTCCATACTATACTCTCCACAACTTATGTCCCCCAAAACTAGCTATGTTTTCAAAACACAAATTAAAATCATCATCATCATCATCAACAACATCAACAGTGGTGGCTCATCACTTTAGAAGATGCAGGGCGCAGTCTGTTTAATTCATACATTATTTCTAAATAATATATTTAAAAATTTCGGAATATGTTTTGCTAAATATTCATTTAATTAAACTCAAAAATTAATATCACAAACAACATGCAAATATAAACATAATAAACTCCCCCCAAAGGACGTGGATGTGTTGTAGAAACTCTGTAGCTGTGTAATGTGCATACATATATAGGTATGTATGTTTTCACTTTGTTCCATACAAAATTCAGGACATGGCCTACCTAATGATTTCAATTCTCTTTTTCGATCAAAAGTTAATCTTGCAATATTCGTTGTCTTAAACACCTGAATTGAACTATTAATATTAAGCATAGTTACAAAATATATTAAAACATATAGCTCAATTAAACATTATCCTAAAATAACCCTACATATTATTATTATAAACACACACGCCACACACATCCTCAAGATGCAGGGGCACGCAGGATGACTGACAACTATTGCTGGTTCACGCTATACACATTTCACAAGCTTTCAACCTTAGGGCGCGTAAGGGAGTGCGTCTTCAAAAGAAGAATAAGCAATGCTAGCTACAGTATTATTATTATTATTATTATTAGCACCGCGTCTTACTACCCGTTCGGGTTATACGCACTTACGCTAATGTGAAATGGTATACGCTAATGTGAAATGGTATGGTGATTGTGAGATGAAATGGAGGACCTACAGTTTAACGTGGAATCCGAACCACGGTGGAGACCTGGAATTCCTCACATCTAGCTACAGTAGCCCCATGGCTTATTTGGTGTTGACTGACAGCTCACAGCTGACTTATGACAGTCACCATTTAGGTATATACCTAAAATTTGACTGTCAGAAGTGACAGCTGCTAAACATATGTTTTTACAGATCATATGGTTAAGCGTAGGGATACGTAATTTGGTCTGGTGGCTTTTTAAAGCTGTCAACTGTCAGCTGTGAGCTGTCAGTCAGCACCAAAGAAGCCATGGGGCTACTGTAGCTAGCTATAGCAGGATGGGGACAATGGGTTAAGGGGAGGTAAGGTTTAGTTTCACAATGTCAGGCGCTGACCGTCGCGTGCCTGACTGCATGTCATTTGAAGACAAGAGGTGAAGGGGTGGGAAGGTTTGGTTTCACAATGTCAGGCGCTGACCGTCGCGTGCCTGACTGCATGCCATTTGAAGACAAGAGGTGAAGGGGTGGGAAGGTTTGGTTTCACAATGTCAGGCGCTGACCACCTCGCGCCCAACCGCATGCCATTTTAAAAACATTGCTTACTATTTACTTAAACCAAAATCATATTTTTCTTGAAACTATTATGGCAAGATAAAATTTCCGTGAGAGTGCGAATAATAACTTTAAAAGTAATTAGGGATTCGTGGGGATGAGGGGCGCGCGCCTCCGCGCCTTAGGGACGAGCCGACCCTGAATTTTCATCATCATCATCATCATCAATTGTTTCCAGCCTGTGATCGGATGAGTTTAGTAAAATGCCTCCAACTTCCTCTATCCTTCCACCATTCATCCTCCCTTAATTGCTTCCATTTTTATCTTTTCCTTTGCACACATTCTGTTATCTGCTCCTCAAATTTTTTCCCGCCTCCCTTGGGGTCTTTTTTCCTACATACTTCGTTTCCATAATTGTCTTAAGGTATCCTCTCTTTTGCCATCCTCATTAGATGCCCATACCATCATAGTCTTGCTTCCTCTACTACCTCATGTTCTCCAACATCCTCATTACATGCCCATACCATCTCATTCTTGCTTACTCCACTATCCCATGTTCTCCAACATCCTCATTACATGCCCATACCATCTCAGTCTTGCTTCCTCCACTATCTCATGTTCTCCAACATCCTCATTACATGCCCATACCATCTCAGTCTTGCTTCCTCCACTATCCCATGTTCTCCAACATCCTCATTACATGCCCATACCATCTTTGTCCTATTGCCTCTACTAGTTCATGTTCTCCCACTCTTTCCCTCATCACTTCACTCCTAATCTTCTTTCTCCTCGTGACATTTAACAAGTTCTTCACAAACTTCATTCCCATGGCCTCCACTTTCCTAGTATCTATTACATTCAACGTTCATGTTTCTGCTGCATATGTGATTATGGGTACAAAGTGCACTGTGTACAGCACTTGATCACACTTCAACATGTCTCTCACACACCTAAAGAACAAAATCCAAATTTCAGTATCAATTTCCCTGCTTGAAACCTCCGAGGGCAGGGGTGAGTAGCTAGAGGATCAACACACAGCTATTATCTTACACCTAGTCCCTAAAGAGCAAACAACTACAACTAAAAAATGTGCTGTAGAAATATGAAAGGTTTCATTATCTTTATTTTAAGAGAACAGTGTTTTAAAGATTACTCTAAAGGGTAGGCAATGTGTACTTTTTTAATCTTTTGTTTTGCCACCTTGTCTTAACAGCCTTCATATTAGTGGGCTAGGAATGAGGAAGAAACAGTCTATAAGAGTGTCCTTGACTAGACTCAGAAAAAAACAGCCATCATTTGGTTCAATCCTATTGTCCCCGGGTGAGGTGGCAGGGGTTAAAACTAGGAACCATTTTACGCCTTCCAACAATCAACAGAAATGTATTATTTTAATATATTTTCTTAGTCTAAATTCCCCAGTTTTTGTTTTGCCTACATCGTTTTACTACCTGTTTGGATTATTTACGTTTGAAAGTTACTTATGTTAAACTAAGAGGAAATAATTATTATTTTCTTAGTAATATTATATTATCAATCAAAAGTGTTAATAAATAATTCTAATAGTACTTCAATAAATATTACTGTATAACTGGAATTTTCGTAATTTAACGAAAGAACAAAATATTTTAATACAACTATTTTTTTTCTCTTGGAAGTGGCAACAAGAGATGTTATAGTTTATGAAATAATAAATTATTAGTATTATATTTACACTTGTATCCTCCTATAACTGGCTACCAAAATGAATACATGTTATTTTATAACTTAGAAAAAGAGCCATAAAATGTATTATTAGTTTCAAAATAAAACTGTTTTTATTTTCTAAATATATGTACACAAACCCAACCAAAAACAGGTTTTATAACTTCATCAACTGTTCTTGTTTCTCCTGGTTGTGACGATTATATTTTACATGTCCCTTTCGATCACTTAATAGAGATAATCAGATCTAGTCTTATGTAATAATATTCAACATTTATTTAAATTAAATTATGTTTTGCAGTAAATATCTCCGTGGTGCAACACCCATATGTCTCTCTCACTCTGCCACCCAGGCAAAATCTTCTCAAGGGACAAGGGGGAGAGACGAGGGACGAATGATCACGTTGCGGTATTCGAACATTCTAGAAGCATAGTTCTCGTAAACAGCCCTGATTCCTGTTGGAAAATAGAGACGAGGACACTCGCGTAATGGTCAACTAGCAGTTAGGACCTATGTTAATTAAGAGAAAACATATTATTCTTTTATTAATCACCAAAATGGAATCAGAAGCGTAAGATTGGATCAATCTCGATCCAATCACATTTTAATAATCCTAGTTCCTTAAGAAGTAAAATAGCAGCGAGTGTGATATCGGCTAGCATTTTCTCCCTCTCCATTATAGCAATAATGCTAAATAAATAATTCATCAAATTTATATGGTGATTTTAATTATAGCCTGACAACAAATCACATCAATCTAATGAGTATTTTATTATAACGCATGAAGTGTGAATCACAAACTGTATCACTACAGGGCTCGCCATATTTATTTACAAAAAGAGTGTGGCCTTTAAGAAGTTCTCGTTTGCAAAGCATTTTTAAGGAAATCACAGACGCCACTTCACGCGGTGATATCAACAGATGTTGAATATCTGTAATGTGCATAGTGGCATTGGATCAGAAACTTTTTAAATCAAGATGATAAAAAGTAAAAAGTTTGTCATTCAATTCCAGGACACACTTGACAGATATTCAACAATTGGTGATATCACGGCAGATATTCAACAATTAGTAATATCACGACAGATATTCTACAACTGTTGATATCACCATGTCAAGAAAATTTAACTTTATATTTTTATTGAGTTATAATTTGATTTATTTTGACGAAAAAAAGTTTTGCTATAAACATTCCAAAAATATTGCCCTTAAATTAAATCCTATAAACTCCTATCTTAATCTAACCTATTTACTAGGATAAAATAAAAATCTACATGCACGGTTTGCTATTTATATAATAACTACGATAATTGTGTGGAGGTGAGTAGGGTATTATTAGATGAAATATTTTCTAATTTGCGTGGAGACTAAGGATAAAACCATTTAATAAAAAAAAGAACTTCTCAGTACACCTGGTCGGGATCGGAACCAGGTCCTCTCTGTCACAGGCCAACCAGACTAAATTATCTTTACATTTAGCCCGCGTGCTCATGGGCTCAAATCATAAAATAGCTAATAAAACTTTACTTATTATTATTTAGCACCGTGTTTTACTAACCGTTCGGGTTAGACGCTTTAAGTACTAATTACGCTAATGGATAAGAAACGGTGAAGGTTGAATTATAGGAAATGAACCCGCATTTGCGTGGAGGGAGAGTGTAAAACGATTTAGGACACACACACACACCAGCACACACACACACCCCAGTTCACCTGAGTGAGATTCGAACCAGTCTTAACCTAATTTAAGACCAATTTACCAAACCCTGGTGGTGGGTACATTCCCCTTAAAGGAAAACTACCCAAGGCACCAGTCGGTAATTGAACCCAGGATCCCTAGACTCGTAACCAGGTGAACTGACCACTAGACCACGGGGTCAATTACTTTTTCATTGACTCCGATAGAGTGTGATGATACTATTTCTACCTAAATCGTTTGTCTGTCCTTCTACGCCAATGTTGATATATTTTCTTTAAATTCTACCTTCCTCCCTATCAGAGTAAATAACTGCATTTGGCTCGCAATTGGTGGAAAACACGGAACAGAGAAACAACAACACACTCCCCTTGTGCAATTCCTAGCTCGACCTTCCCAACTGTTGCGTCCTCTCCCCCTCTCTCTTTCAGACTCCTGATGAACCACGTGACTACGCTGACGTGTCTTTGGCAGGTAGTCTTGGCTGGAGAGGTCTGTTCTAGCTGTAGTCGGCGTCTGATCACCCAGCGGTGAAGGTACGAGAAGTGAGAGTGAAATAATTTAAAAGACACCCGGTCGCTCATCAACGAGTGTCTACAGAAGTGCCCCCTTCCTTCAAAGGTACAGAGGATCCGTTATCTACCATCGCACGCGTGGTTTTATATTTGGAATACTTTCGAGTACTGTCACATTCATTCATTTACTCGTTGGATCGATTCTCCTTCACTCAACTGTGGCAGTTCCAATACCTCGTGGGATGATAAGATTTGGAGAGCTCTTAAAATAACTCGAGTAAGTTTAATTAGAATAATGAAGATAGAGTAGATAATTATATAGCTCCACAAAACTAACATTCACGACGAGAACAAATACAATAACCGTCAACTGGGGTCACTTTGCCCACTTTTCACGGAGAGTTCATACATTCTATTTATTATTGTTTAGCTTTATTTTATAAATAATCCTGCTTGAGAAAAATCATAGAGTGTGTGGGCAAAGTCGCCTACCATAGAGGGGTTCCTTTACCCACCACCGTTTAACTACATGGATTAAGTACAGAATTCAATCTTTGGGCAATGAAATCCTAACTAAGTGATAAAATGAGCCAGTTTCTTTTTTTCTTTTGTCTTTTTAATATATGTATCTACAAAAGTCTGTTGCTACATAAATTTAAGGTGTTTTGGCTGCTGCAACAACAAAAGTACAAGGAAACTAAAAATTGTTTGTTCCGACACTGGGCCGATAAAACAACTGTTCTCACAGATACCCAATCAGTACACCATCAATAGCTCCATGTCTTGTGAGCACCTCAAAGGGTTCCACAAAGGTACTCAGGTGAACCTGGTGGCAGTTTCGGCTCGTGTATAGGCACTGCGGAACTGCAGCACCCCCTATTTCCACGTGATATGGTCGATAACATTTAGTATAGTGAGTCCTGTTTTCTTTAATTCTTTATTTATTTTGTAGTACAATATATATTCCTTAAACTTAATGTCAGTATATCAGTAGCCATCCCCCAGTTTATGAAAAATATACAAACATTTTTGTATGGAACTGTGCCCTTCACAGTGCCAGTGACGTGGTGTTTGACTGTTGTGCGCATGCGCACATATGAGAAGGGTGGGGAGGAAAGCGGGACTGCAAGGTAGAGAGAGCACTGTTGTTCTCGCAGTGCCGGCTCTGGCGTGATGTTTTAAGGAGGTTTTTTTACTCAGCGTGTGTTGTACTTAAAAACCATGTACCATATTATTTAATGTAATAGAGTGTAGAAGAGTGTAGAATTAGATTATTATTCGGTTTCCAGCTATTCTATCTGATTAATTTTTTTCCTGTTCTTTTATTTAACAGAAAGACTAAATGCGCTTGCAGTACTTTTAATGGAGAAAAATTTCCTCAATTGTCATCCAGAGATAAAGGATAAAATTATTGGACTTTTTGCGCAAATTAAAACAAGAAAAATGGATTTCATTTTTAAATGAATGGATCAAGCTTGAACTGTAACAATTTAAGTTACAGTAAGTAAAAAAAGATAATTTTTTTTGTTAAAATTTGTATCGAGTTCCTGAATAAATTTTCTTTTTATACATGGTTTTTTTCCTTTTACAAAACTTTTAAACAAAGGTTAAACATTTTCTGGAGCAGCACCCCCACTAAATTTAGCTACAAGCCGCCACTGCCTGGTGATATTTAAAGTAACTGTGATTTGAGGATATATTTTTTTCAAAAGTGGGTAGTCGCCTCACTGGGCAAAGCCGATGGGTACCAATAAAGCAAATGCTTTATAACAAATTAAGGTAGATATGTAAATTATACTACCGTAAAGCCACATGGCTGACTCACTCACTGATATTAATTTACACACCACTTCCAGATGAGCTATAAACTTGAAATTTGGCAAACTTATAGCTTCTAGCATGTGACCGGCGGGAAAATTACCAAACTTTATAGTCGCTGTTGACCTTTCTTTGGAGGGCACTTGGGGCTAAAAGGTAATACCTATCAAAAAACGGCTCTGGAATTACATTAGTTTACATCCACTTGCAAAGAAAACTCACTAGGGGCTTAGGGGCGGAGCCCGCAACGAGCAAAGCGAGCTACTTTATATTGCGAGAGAAACTCATAGTTGGATCTCCTTCATAAGAATCCCGCGACCTTTAAAAGTCAAGGCCATAGTCAAGGGGGGGTTTTGGGGGTTCGAACCCCTTAGACATTTTATGAACAAAGTATATATGGCTTTATTTATGGTTCAAACAATACTAAAATTAAGATACGAGTACAAATTAGGGGGCTCTATTACCATAAAAAGCACTTTAGAGAGCTTATAGAGGTGTTTAATATTCATAGTTTTTCGCAGCCTTTGGCAGTTAGGGGGCAATGTTGCCATAATAAACACTTCAGATAGCTTCTAGAGGTGTTTGATATTTATAATTTGTCCTAGCCTCCGGAGATTGTGTGATGTGCCTACAACCCCCCCCCCAAAACTATTGGCTGTATACGGCCTTGTTCAAAGTGTCAAAGTGGCAGGAAAAATAATTTAGACCTCACTGACGAATGTACAAATATTTATCTTAGATTTGTCAAATTTGACATCTGCCTCAAATTAGATTTTTAGAACACCAGGCCTTGTATGTACATTAATTAACACTGTTTTATAAGCTTTTTGATCTCTCAGAAAAGGTAGCGCATCCAAAATTAATTGCTAGAGTTAATAACTAGCACAATTTATAATAAATAACAATATATTTCTATAATAATTTATGCCTGTCTAACATGGTGGCTACAGACAGGGAAAACCTGGGTAATGCTCCTAAACCTGAGAGATTTTGTTTATCGGTGTTAACAAAATGCATCTTCTATATATATTAATCTTAACATAAGATGGTTTTCAGTGTTTGTCTTATACAATATTTATACATGGCCACGACTAATACCTAATTAATACTATAACAAGAACATATAGGATATGTTATCTATGTAATAAACGAAAATATCCCCATCCACAAAGAAAAATTATATGAAAGGTGTCAGACTTCTGTGCTGGCGGCCGGGGTTTAATCCTTGGTCCCGGCATAGATTTATCTGATTACCAAACCCTTCCTTCACCTCTGACAAGACATCTTGTGAATGTGGGGAATGCCAGGCCTCCACCGTGGTTCGGATTCCACGTTAAACTGTAGGTCCTCCATTTCATCTCACAATCACCCTACCATTACACATTAGCGTAAGTGCGTATAACCCGAACGGGTAGTAAGACGCGGTGCTAATAATAATAGCAATAATAATATATAAAAGGATATGTCTAGATTTTGTTTAATGTTGTCTGGAAAAGTCAGAGAATTTTATTAAAAAAGGTTTGTATCAAACCTATTTAGGCCTAAATAAAACCAATCCCCTCATACCATTATATATAAGCGATTGTCCTATTATTATATATAAAAAAAGGCTGTATGGAGCTCAAATTATAAACCAAATCTAATCCGACTCCATCATACCTAATATTATTTCTAGAGCAATGTTTCTCAAACTGTGTTTATCTGACCTCTAGGAGCACACGGGAGATTTCAGGCGATACGCAACTAGAAATGAAAATTTTCTGCATTGGCGGCTTGTGTTGGAGGGGTTGAATTGTAGAGGTGGCAGCTAGAGCCTAAAATACTTCAAAATATAGGGTGTTAAGAGACGAGTAGGTGATAATAAGGGGTTAAGGGGCTTGGGTATGGGGTAGATAGGAAGCACGGAGGATAGGGAGGGGGGGAGAGACAAATGTCGCGACAACCTTAAAATTATTTTAATTAACTTATTGATGATAAAAAATTGAATTATGATTCATGAACATAACGGGTCTACAAAGGCTCGCATTCATTTGTTTACTAATTTTTTTTTAGAACCGCGTCTTACTACCCGTTCGGGTTATATGCCTATATACTAATTATCCATGAGAACGCTGGTTAATCTCTTTAAAATTAACGTCTTATCGTCATTGATGTTCTTACTATAAAAGGCATTGGGCTCGCATTAGGGTGAATGACCTGTGACGATGGAGGAACTTGAGGTTCAAATCTCAACAGAGTGCACTAGATGGGGTTGGCCATCCGCGTGTGATTTACTTTAGTGGTATTCCAAATCCCTCTTCTCACTAAAGTGTATGCGTTTACTCTGAAACTAACTTAGCAATTACTAACCCCAGAGATTAAACCGTTAAATTAACACCTGTATTTAAACATCTCAATCAAAGTAACACTTCATGAGTTGCAAAATGAGTGTCGGTTGCGTATGGACCGAATATTCATTAGCACCAAAATAGAAGCAATACATAAACTAATACAAACAAGCCTGGCCATCACTTGTTAACCTTGAACACATTGGAATGTCTGAAAATACACTGTTTATGAAATGGTAAGAAAATGCCGAGGGGAAATAGCTGTGGAAGTGTCAATAATATATTTATAATTATACTGACATATCGTCAGAAGTCTCTCAATACTTCTCCCAGGTCCATCCATATTGGATACCGGATGATTGTCAAAAGTCAGATTTCCATTGGATACCCAATGATTATTAAAAGTCAGATTCCCATTGGTTACCCAATGATAGCCAAAATTCAGATTCTCATTGGTTACCCAATGATTGTCAAAATTCAGATTCCCATTGGTTACCCCATTGATTGTCAAAATTCAGATTTACATTGGTTACCCAATGATTGTCAAAATTCAGATTCCCATTGGTTACCCAATGATTGTCAAAATTCAGATTCCCATCGGTTACCTAATGATTGTCAAAATTCAGATTCCCATCGGATACCCAATGGTTGTCAAAAGCCAGATTCCCATTGGATACCCAATGATTGTCAAAAGTCAGATTCCCATTGGTTACCCAATGATTGTCAAAATTCAGATTCCCATCGGATACCCAATGGTTGTCAAAAGCCAGATTCCCATTGGTTACCCAATGATTGTCAAAAGTCAGATTTCCATCGGATTCCCAATGGTTTTCAAAAGTCAGATTTCCATTGGGTACCCAATGGTTTTCAAAAGTCATATTTCCATTGGATACCAGATGGTTTTCAAAAGTCATATTTCCATTGGATACCCAATGGTTTTCAAAAGTCATATTTCCATTGGATACCAGATGGTTTTCAAAAGTTAGATCTCCATTGGATACCCGATGGTTTTCAAAAGTCAGATTTCCATTGGATACCAGATGGTTTTCAAAAGTCAGATCTCCATTGGATACCCAATGGTTTTCAAAAGTCAGATTTCCATTGGATACCAGATGGTTTTCAAAAGTCAGATTTCCATTGGATACCCAATGGTTTTCAAAAGTCAGATTTCCATTGGATACCAGATGATTGTCAAGTTAGATCACCTTAGGATACCAGATGAATGTGATTATTTTAGGATAAAAGGACTTCCATAACGCCCTTCCCACCAAAATCCTGTTCTAGCACAGGCAAATGAATAGTAGCTAAACTACTTAACAAAGGACAGGGAGGTGGGGCAGTGCAGGCTTGCACTTTATAGAAAGGACAGAGAGCCTGAATAAACTTACATATGATTATAAACTCGTCTCAAATACACTACATGAGAGAAGATTTAGCCCTCACATGCAAGTTAACTTTTTTTTAAATCTTTTTTGTAGTTAAATATATTTCTTGGAGCAATGAAAATGACCAAACAATGCTAGTATTAATACTTATTGATAGTGTATAATGTTAACGTATTTCTACGCGAATGTCTCTGCAAACAATTTAATCTATATTGGGCAAGGCTTGATCAAATAGCACCCGTACTGGTGAATAAGCAGACAAAGACGTCAAAGGTGCCAGTGACTTGAAAGGTATAAATTAGACCGGCAGGCACGTGGACCTAGGTGGCAGGTCAGGGTTCAAATTCCCGACGGATACAATGCAAATGTTTTTGTACCATTCTTACTCCACGCATATTAGAGGTTCATGTCCTCTAAATTATTGCATTCTCACCTCCGCTCCATTATAGTTAATGGGCACATAGTTGGGTGGGTAGTAAGATAAGGGAGGAGGGGAAGAGAGGGGTAGGTGATGAAACACGACTAAAATTTGAGCCATTCTAATCCTGCCAAGGGCACTGTTGTCGAGCGAACTCTGACAGGTCTCAGAGCGTTGAAAGTGTTACAAGTTTGTGTCACCTGTGGCCAACCAGATGGTAGGGAGACAAGGGGGATATCGCATACACGAGAATGTGGGTTTCTATCATAATCGTGGAGGGAGTAGGCGCACGCACCACGTCCTTCATTTGTCACACGTAATAACTTTCACAACCGTCTGTACTTTGGTGTCATGGGGACAGACACAAATATGCAACTTATAGTATTCCACGATAAGTGGTGGAGGGAGAAAGATGGATGTCGTCACAAGTTTAGGGCACTTTTATCTATCGAATGTGTAATTTTATAAATCTTCTAATAAAAAAAATACATGTAGGGTTTCCCGAGGTTAAACGGCTAAATTTTGGGAAGTGGTAGTGGATCTAAAAACTAAATCAAAGTGTATTTTGGATACTGGGCCCTTTTTTTGCTTTCTTTTTGCACAAACAGCAAAAAATGAGATAAAAACAAAATATATCGTTATTAAATAAATATTTTATTTATTTTGTTCAAATTGACTGCCTCCAGCCCTGAGACAAGCATTGTACCTATCAATGACAGAACAAGTGGCTGACAGACATTGCACGACTGTTATTTCTCCGCACGCTTGCGTTATCCTTTGTGGTAGCGATTGAAGGTCAGGAACTTCATACACTTTTTGCTTGAGAGCTCCCCATAAAAAAAATCTAGTGGTGTTAACTCAGGTGAACGCAGAGGCCGAGCTATAGGTCCAGCACGACCGATCAATCTTCCGTGAAGATTAATATTAAGCCATTGACGAGGACATCTGCTGACAAACGTGTTTTTTATTTAGTTTTTTGCTGTTTACGCGAAAAGGAAGTGAAAACGAGCAAATCTCCAAAATACATTTTGAGTTCGTTTTTTGATCCACTATCACTTCCCGGGTCAAATGGCTAAACTTTGGGAACACCCTTCACACACACATATATATATATATATATAGCCTAAACACGATTGAAATACAACAGCTGACAAATGTTTACTTTATTAGTACTTTTAGTCTAGGGATTTGAAATGAGTGGAGAATGGCACTGGGTATGGGATTAATCCTGGATAACTCAGTGGTGGAACATTGATGGACTAAGCCAAGGGTCCCGATTTCAATTCCCGTGTCCGGGCGTCATATTTAACAATTTATGAATATGATATCTGCGGAGGCGTAACTAGGCAGTAATGGACCCGTTGCAACACTTTTAAGGTGCGCCCCCCCCCTCCAATAAAATAAATCCTCTCGTACTCTCAAAAAAAAATCTTAAGTGTAATATTGTAGATCATAATAAATTACATTAGCATTTATCATTGAATTCCTTTTATAAACTTCGTAATACAGGTCTACATTTGTCTAATAAAGCTGCCACCGAAACTTGGAAACTAACAATATAATGTAATTTTTTTTATTTGAATTGAATGACTATATTAATAAATATTAAAAACAAAACTATAAACAATATATACACATACAGAGGCTAAACAAACATCGACATTTAAAATTCCTTACTTCTTGTTTTGATCTCTGTGAAATTGTGTATAATTTCCCCCAGGCTTCTTTGGAGATTTACTTATATCTTGTTAAATATTGATTTTACATAAAAATATTTAAAGAGATTTTTCGTAGATCATGAAATTATGCAAAATAAAGTGAATATTGAGTAATTTTTTTTATTGAATAGTAAGATGTTTACAAAACATCAACACTTTCGTCTCTTAGCAAATTAATTTTGAGGGCGGGCTTGGGTGGTGGGCCCCATTTTGATTGTAAGCCTGTGGCATTTTGCCAACTACGCCACCCTATAGTTACACCACTGTATATCTGATGTGGTTAGCCATATTAAAATATCATTTAGTTTTCCTAAGGTTTGTACAAGCGTATGCTCTATCCACGAGGGAGGCAAACCAACATTAGTCTGTAGACACGATGGAAGAACCACAACGACAAATCGTAGGTGGAAGCCTCGCCTAGGTGCACCGGGCTGAGATTCGAACCATAGCCTCCTCCCTAGTGGTATTTCAGTCTATTGAGAGCCTGAAACCTTAAAACTGCACTACTACTGGCACGGATACTGCTCCTAACTAGTAAAAATATATTAAAATAGAGAAAAAACTTTTAATCTAAAGAAAATAAATCTTCTAGCTCTTTAGAAATGTATTTGATACCCATTTTGTATCAATAAGAAATGTACTAGTAATTTTTAACGTATTTTCTCAGTACACCCAGTCAGGATTTGAACCCCAACATCTCCATCACAGGAAAACCAGAATACACGAGCTTGGCAATAAGACCGAATTCTCACCGGTGCGGTTAACAACTTTTTTTAACATGAAAAATATATTAGCACCAGTGGTAGCACGGTATATGGCATAAAGGTCGCAATATATGAGAGTGCCGATTATAGTCAGGTCGAGATTTAACTGGCCGGAATCTCTGATTATAGTTTTCTACGTGTGATTTGCTTTGATGGTTTTCTCATCCCATATCCACTCTGATGTAGGCACATTTCATTTAATGCCTGCCCCTTAGAGAAAGTCGTATCTTGGTGCTGAACATACTAATATAACAAAAATTAACATGATAATAATAAACTGTCTCAACTTATATAATACGCTATCTTTAGACACTAAACATTCTCCTATTTCTAAATTCATATAATAAAGTTTATGAAATTTAAAATATATGTGATCGACACTTTATCTCATATGGTTTCGCTTTTGTTGGATGAAATAAGGATTTCGGATTAGCTTCTCAGTACGAGCGAAACATTTATAATTGATGAAATTGGTGCTTAGATTTTCATAGGGTGAGTTAGGAAAGTTTTTCTTTAAAGTCTTATTAGTGTTAAATATTCCTAATAATTTTAAAACACCCACAACTAATCCAATAATCCTGTTGGGGTAGTAATTATAATAGTTTATACAGTAGAAACTACCGATGTTCTTGAAATAATTAATTAATATTCCTTGACTCCACGTTGGTGTAAGTGATCTGACTACTAATTGATCTTCCTCTTTCACACATCCTCTAGCTTACACAACACTAGCACACACTGGTAGCTCCAAAAATCCTAACAGATGCAGCGTGCAGAAGGATATGTGAGGTCTGACATATGTTGTAGTGGAACCCCTTTCACTTCTTGCTGCATTCAGCGCCACCAAATCCACTTTTCCCCTCTGCATAGCACGACTGTTCCTGCTGCCATCGTAAAAATACAAACGAGTCTATACAGTTGTACTGCACTTGTATCTTGGTATATATTTACTACGGATATTTAAATGTTACTCTCTTAATCAAGTGATTATATCAGAACACGATTTTTAAACTCATCTTAACTTAGAGCAGCAATAAAATATTCCAGTCTCCAGGCCATTTTCTCATCACCCATCACAGTGAAAGGGGAAATTCCAATTTCACCAATAATGCTTTTTCAGCCATGCAGTGTTCAAGACCCATAGTTTAGTAGACAGCTGTCCTACCAACTTAATTTCAACTTGCAGAATTTATTCATAACATTCTAAATGGATAAACAGAGTTGGGAAAATTTATTTACAGTTAATTTAAATTAAAGCGATTTACTATTCAAGATGTATACTATACGCCTATTGTGTAAACAAATGTGATAAATTGGTTAGTATAATAGTTAATAATAAAATTTTTGTAAGATGTACTGTAGTTATTATAAGAAATATGTTGTATAGGTTAATTTGGATCAAATAAATAGCCTTAATAACTTAACTGTTAATATTATGTAGATGTTTTAATAACTGTAGATGATAGAATAATAATTATGTTAAGAATTGCTGGCCACATAAAGAGGTAAAAGACAATTATTAACAGTAAGAAATACATTTTTGACACATTTTTTAAATTCCATGTATTCGTGGGAGTGTAAGGAACACGCGAAAACGGCACAAAAAAAATCAAATTTTTATAACACTTTTTTTGCCAAAATAGGTAGAACACTGTTTCAATAAAAACGTAGAGTTTAATTTTCTTCACATGGTGATATTAGCAGTTGTTGAAGATCCGTCATGAGCATAATCGCATTTGATGAGAAACTTTTTAAATGAATAGAAAAAGTTGTCATTAAATTCCTGGACAGAGAGGCAAAATAATATGAGCAACTTTTTTTAGTTCAGGAACACATCAAACGTCAATCAATATTTACCATAAACTCGAGGTCAAATAATGTTCACGATTGCAATATTGTATGTATATTATAAATTAAAAAACTCCACAAATTATTTCAAATGTAATAATTTGCGGTACAAACCAAACAGTTTTTTTTTTACTTTCATACTATTATACTCTAAAACTGTAGCAAAAAAATCGTAGTCTTCATTCACCCGGATAAAATCGAGACAAAAGAAACGTCTTCATCTATTCAACCATGAAGAAAATTCCCGGAACAACTCAATATTCTTTGTCTTTACAAAAACGTTCTACTTGGGTGGCACAAAAAACCACGACAACCATTAAGAATGACAGGCTCGTACACCGTAGTTTAATTATTATTATTATTATTATTTGAAGAACCTGAGAAAGACTTTAAATCTGTCTTGAAAATGTGTTTGAAATTTACAACGGCCACCGAAGAATGACCTTGTAATCGATGGATGTCGTGGAATCCTGCCAAACATGGGTTATTTCCTTTTCGCGAGTGTTTAGAATAATAGTTCACTTGTCATGAAAGTGGCACACACATTCAATTCGTGGATAGGATAGCTAGAGAATTCTAATATATAAAATAGTTTCCGCGTTAATTCCAAGATGTTATAAATCGGAGACCTAGTAACTGACGGACTAGACGAAAGTTGGGAGACTATTCTTAAAATATATTCACGTAAAGTACAACCAAATGCTCATAGAAAGAGCTTTAAAAAAAAATACAAACATGGTTTTTGACGAACAACAACGATATAATTTTAGTGCATTATTATTGTTATTTTATAGGTAATGTTAATATCTATCAAAAGACAGTTCGGTGGCCGCATGGTCTAACACGCCACTCTCGCAATAAAATAGACTGCCGATGATGGGGAGATTGAGGTTCGAACCTCTGTCAGGTGTACTGAGGTTTTTTACCCAAAGAATTGTTTTCCACTCTCCCGCCACGTCCTATTTCCTAAAACCACTATCGTAATTAGTACACCAGCGTGGGGTATTAAGACGTGGTGCTAAAAAAAAAAAGCTACAACTGCAGATCACATCACTAGACAAATAAATACGATAAGGTAGAGCTAATACCTTTTCAAGCTATCAGATAAGGTTCTTTACATGAAAATTTGGCTGTAAGATAGATGGCCTGAGATAAAACTAATCCGTAAAGTAACGTCAAAACATAATCTGAGGAAATTAAAATTTATATTCAACGTGTTACTTCCTTCCAGGCTATTTTCATATTTTATACTAATGGGGGAGGGAGTGATAAGAAAGGTAGAATTTAGAGGAAATGTAACTGGATTTTCGCTAATAATGTGAGTGTGAAATCATAATAAGGTGATTTCGGCTGGGATTTGGACACTGACCTCTACGCTGATAGTGACTAAGTACATTGCATCACGAGTCTAGCACCTTAGACAGCAAGGCTCAAATTATGAGGAGTGATACACGTACCCCTTTATAAACGATATTGGCCTGTGTCTGGTCTTTTGTCTAAATAAATTATTCAGTGTAGTAAAAAACCTTAGCTCAAACTTTAATGTCTCTCTCAACTAAATTAATAGCCTCGGGTTTAAGTTTTGATATATCTGCAAGATTTGGTTATTTTTGGAATTGGGGCTCACCCCTTCACAGTGATGAATTAACTTAGGTGGGCCGGCCCAGCAAGCAAGAAATTGCCACGCAATCGTTCCGCTAAAGCGCAATATGTAGTTTTGCAACGGATTAATTCAAAATAAGGTTCACGCCAAAATAAAGTCTAGATATTTCAATGGATCTCTTTTTCCTTAACCCTATAGTTTGAGTTTTATTAACATATAAAATGTGTAAAAATGTGACTTTAGCTCATTTTCAACGACTTTTTAAGTATACGAGTATTTGTTGAGCTATGAGACTAGGCTTGAATAATATTTAGCTTTCTTCTAACAAATAAACTAATTTTTTGATAGCTCACAACAGAAAATTTTAAGATATTAGAGAATTTGCAGCAAGCTTTCCTTTTTACCTTGAAATAGATGTTTCCTAGTTTTCTTTCCACTCTTTCTTATTAACATGACAAATGTGGCTGTAGGTGAAATGCTAAAGATTAGAGAGAATGGAGAAGCAGTTTCATAAAACGAGACAGACCGTTGTATTTTAAGTCGTGTGGTCTGACAGTGATTGATATATTCCATTCACCGTAGGAATTGACTTATGAAATGCCTTTTTACCTACCATAAATCTACTATATAGTAGGATATTGGTAGGAAAAAAGGCCTTTCAGAGAATAATTCCTACCGTGAATGGAATATACTTTCTCGCTGAGCAAGGGAGCTGCTTTAACGGCTGGCAGATGTGTCTGTTCTAGAATTAAGTTTGTCTGTATAATCCATTCACCGTAGGAATTGACTTCTGAAAGGCCTTTTTCCCGACCATAAATCTACTATATAGTAGGATATTGGTAGGAAAAAAGACCTTTCAGAGAGTAATTCCTACCGTGAATGGAATATAAGTCATGTGCTAATATAATTAGTTGGCTTAGTGACGTTCGTTAAATCTATTGAATATATATCAAGTTCACTTCATCTGATTGTGGAATATGTTGATCGATTGGGTTGGCTCAGTGATAGCTAGTACGGCAGGTAGTTGGTTCGAATCTCGCTAAAGGCTATTGAATCGTACATTTTAGCATTGCGGTAGTTAAATTCTCTTTCCAAGTGGTATTTATTTAATTTTCTTTAAATTTATCTTACTCAATCTTTACATTTGAATTACTGTAAGGTACCTAACAGTCACTAAGAGTCGTAGGACAAACAATAGAGTTTATTTACTTACCTACTTTGATATATTATAAACACGCATTATTTAAGCTAAGTGAATCGTTTAGTTTGGTAAGCTATAATTCTACCTTAAGTCTCTCGTGAGATGAAGAAATTAGAAAATACCTTTACTGTTTCAGTAAATACCGTCAAGCAAGCGACCAGTTTGGTAAGTGACCAATATTGCATACGGTTGCATCAACTGACTTTCTACTGCAGCAAAAGAGAACTAGCTTTTAGATACGGCTTAAAAATTATATACATGATGTATTTAGATAATGTTTTAAACCACGAGGCCCTAATTACCTCACTGTGTCGATGGGCTTATAAACTATAATAATACTTTTAAACCATCATGTTGATCTCTGTGACCTTGGGGTAAATTTCTCGCCTCAGGACCCGATGATCGTGGGTTCAAAATCAGCCAGAGCCAACATATTTGTCTTTAGCGATACATATTCGTAGCACAACTGGCTTCGGAGGTGAAATGAAGACTTCGGGCCAGCGTCAGTTGTGACATGCAAAATAACTCTGGGAGGATGAAAATACCTTTCCCGGCAAAATTGATAGGTCCTTTCGCTCTCAATCATTGAAATTATCATGCGCTGAAATAATCAGTCGTCCAGAAAGTGCACGTTAAATACCCATAAAAAATATAATAATGAAAATCATTATATAACCTGCAAACTTATTTAACAAACTATGGAAGAATAAACACTTTATTTTTATGGATAGAGAATAACCCTAAAGTAGCACCAACTCTCAAATCGTTACAACCTTTTAAAAAAATGTTTCCAGTTTTTGAAAAATTAATCCTCAATAAACCTCCCATAAATTAGTTTTAGCCCCCCCAACCCAAACACACAGTGTTAATGTCATGTCAAACATTCCCAATATACCATAATGAAACCAAATCTTTGGGCCATATATTTAATATTCCAAATTCTTGAAAAATCAGTTATCATTAAACTACCCGTAAATGAGTTTTCACCCCCAAAACAAGTACGCACTGTTATTTGCGATGTCAAACATTTCCAAGATATTCGTTTGGATCCAAAATATTAGTAAATTGTAAAACGTTTCAAGTTTTTATAAAACAGTAATGAGTAAATTACTTTTCAACGAAGTTTTACCCATAAACAATTGATATAATGCTATTTGTCATGTCAAACAAATCCTAGATATTTGTTTTAAACAAAACTGTTAGAGCCATTTTTGAAAATTTGGAACTAAAGAAAATTACTCTACGGTAAACTACCCATAATTGAAGGGCTAGTTTTTGGATCGGTGACTAGGGACAGACAGACTGAAAGACAGACAGAATTGTAAATTTCACTTTTTTGAGACTTGTGTTCACATAAAGCGTAAAATTTCGTCAAAATTTCGAGATCAGTTTTGTTCATGGTCACAATAATTTATTTTGATATAAGAAAATAAAACTCATTCTTACGAAGTAATCTCACCTGCTTCCGTGGTTGGTATGGTCTACTTTCCTGCTAGACTAGACTACCTATGACGGGGAGATCGATCTAATAAACCCGGTCGGGCGTACGGAGAAGTTTTTTCCACCATGCAAATGAGGATACATTTAATCTAAATTCCACCACCATCACTCTTACTGTTTTATTGTAAATGTGTATGTATCCCGAACGGATAGTAAAACTCACTCCACATAAAAAATATAGTAAAGGCAGATTGCTCAATACGATGAGACCATTTATACATTTAAGTGAATTCTAGAACCTTTATTCAATGCCAGTATTTACCAAACGTGACTGGCTTTTCAATCTAATTCACACTGCATACCATCTATCTTTTTTGTTGGGAGTGAGACTGTATATTATTCTACCATCACGTGCTGTTTTTGTGTTTGCTCGAGGTTAGCGTGTTTGAAATGAAGGTAGTAGCTAAATATGCTAATGTTGTAACACGTCATATCTTAGGAGTATAATCATCATAATCGATGCTAGCCCAATAATCTCATGAAAGCCTTCTTCGGTTGCAGCATGGTTTAATGCAGTGGTTTTTAACCTGGGGCACACATACCCCCGGGGTTAAATGAAGACATTTTAGGGATTACGTAACTTTAAAAAAAATCATACATATGTAATTCTATTTCTTTTTTTTAAAACTTTTAATTTAATCAAGTATTTTGACCAACTTTGATGTCTGCATGGTCTAAAGCGCTACTCTCGCAGTAGGCTAGACTGTCAATGAAGGTAAGATCGAGGTTCTAATCTCGGTCGGGTGTATTGAGGGTTATTTTTCCAAAACGGGTTTCTTCTCTCCCTCCACATAAATGTGGGTACAAATGCTTTAATCCCTAAAACCATTAGCATACGGTAATTCGTACATAAGCATGTATCCCGAACGGGTAGTAAGACATGGTGTTAAAATTTATATATTTTAGATGTAAATTATACAAGTTTAAGATGAATCACTTGCTTTATGCACCAACAGTTTTGTGTGTACAAAGTAAAATTATATGTGGGGGCTCGCGAAAGAAAAAAGTTGAATATCGCTGGTATAAGGCGTCTCTCGTAATAGATTGGCCTGCCGATGACTGGGAGATCGGAGTTCGAATACCGGTCGGGAGTACAGAGGTTTTTTCATAAATGTTTTTCTACTTTACCTCCACGCAAATGTGGGTACACTTTCTATAAACATAACCTCCTCAATCCCTGGAACCATTAGCGTAGTCAGTACATAAACGTATAACCTAAACGTGTAGTAAGACGCGGTGTTTAAATATACTAGTGCTTTAATTATTTTTTTGCAAGGAGTTATTAGAGCTAAACGAATACATTAATTAAGTTAACTGAGTAGGAATCAAGAAGGCAGGATTTTAGATTAAATTCTCCCAGATTTGCCTAGGAGGAGATTGGGGAATCATCCTTTCAGTATCCCCATCCGGGACTCAAATCCAGGAACCTGTCAACGATCGAGACAAGTCTAACGCCTTTGTCTGCATACTCACCAGTTTGAGCTATTTTGGTTATAGTAGGCCTATTAGTAAAGTTTATATTTTAGTTGGTCTCAGCGTACGTACGCATTTAACCTTTGATAGAGAGAACTCCTCTGGACATTAGATTATTTCTACTTGTAGTATATAATGTGCACTTTCTAAAACCACTGAATATATCAGCATCTTACTTATAAACTGGCTTAATTCAAGCCCAGACACAACATCCAGTCTCCGTGTCATCAATTCATCCCTTTTAGAGGAGAAAACCCATATTCATCAATAATAAATTATTCTGCCATATCGAAGGTCGATTCCTGAGACAAACCACGAAATTACTTCAAAACAAATTTAAACGTGTAGGTTAGTGACCTTGCTGATAAACTATCTTTTGGTAGTAAAGTGACAATAACTTTACCTAATCGTGATGAACAAGGTTGCAGCCCGTATCCAACAACAAACAAACGACCTTGGTTAAGATTCGTTAGTGAAATTTGTTTCCAAAAATACCACACTTTTTTTTTAGAACCTTGTCTTACTATCCTAGACCATGCGACTACTGAAGCAAGTAAAAATAAGTTATTTGGGACGGGGGATTAAGGGCGTATTGTTTTAATACAGCATAGTTTCCCATTTAATTTGATATTAATTTTAAAAAGCGGAAACGCACATTAGTAAATTAATTTCTGGTCAGCGCACCCTGCAGGATACTCCAACCTGCTCTTCAACGGCAACCAAATTAATTTTGAATCTTAATGCTTTAGGCTGTTAAGGGTTTTAATTAATTGATTCTATTCTCTATATTGATCCATCTCTAAAACGATGTATGTATGTTTGTATATTTCTCCAGAAGATTTCCTGTACTTTCCAATTTGCTATAAATCTGAAATTCGGTGAAAAATATAGAGGAACCACTCAACAGACGCGAAAAAATTTGTTGCTCTAATATTTTTGAAAAAATATAAAAATTATCATTAAATGATATTGATTTATTCTTGAATGATAAATTTTAATTGACGGAAACCATTAGTTTTTCTTAATAATTCATTTACATGTTATTAATTAGAAACCAACTGAACTTAAAAAAATCTTAACCTTCTCTGCGTATAACAAGTGAAGACTAGGTTTTTTTTTAGGTTTGGAATTATTATTATTATTATTATGAAACTGGTGTAGTGTGAGTAAGAGTGCTTAGGAGAAGTAAGTCAGACCAAGGTTCGAACCTGGAGACTGGAAATCCAGTATTTCTAGTTAACATATCAGACCATGTGACCACGGGTAAATATATTAAATAAAAATGTATACATCATACATACATAAATCACTGTTTTTTTAAATCTTAGCGCCGTGTCTTACTACCCATCCGGATTATACGCCTATGCATTTGTTACGCTTATGTGTTAGAGATGAGGAAGGTTGAATTTGTAGGAAATTTACCCATATATGCTTGGAGGGAGAGTGTAAACTATTTAGGGAAATCCACCCTCATTAAACTCGACCGGGATTCGAAACCCGATCTCCCCGTCATCGGTAGTTCAGTTTATTGTGAGAGTGACCCGTTAGACCTTAGACCATGTGACCACCAAAACTGATAATTAATTATTATTCACAGGCCTTGATAAATTGGTTATCTTAGAAGCTATCTGGCTTACTGAATTATTGACTGTACTGTGATAGTCTATTTAATATAAACAATTAATATGGCTTGATTTAGTTTATTAATTACTGCAAAACGTTTTAAGAACGCTACTAAGATAATTAATTTATTAAGGCTTATAATGGGGGGAATAATCTATGGGGACCTGTACAGTGTATTGATTTTTATTCCATATAAATTGTGTATATATATGAAAACGTGAATATAATATATTAGCATTATAATGTACGCATAAAGTATAAAGTATTAATAAAAAATACTAGGTGTCTGCGAGTTGGCCTTTTTAACTTTGGTTCAATTTGAATCAAAACAATGAGTTTATTTTCAAGTTCGAGCAGTATAGAAAAATACTTAGACGAGAAATATTTGAAATAGAGTTTTTGTAAGGAATCCATGTACAAACCATAAACACATACATATTCTCTTAGAATGAGATTTTTTGTTGTTGTAAAAATCGTTATCACAAAAATTAGGATATTTGAATAAATTTAATATAAAAGTGTACAAATTTTTAATTGTTAAACTATATAAACGGAAATATTGAGAACCTTGTTTTTCTATTAGATAAAATCTTAAAATTGAATCAAATAAATTAAGCTCAGAATTTTCAGAAAAAAAAATTGAAGGTTTTGAATAATCTAAATTTCTGAGTTTTGAAAAAAACCTTTGAGTCTAGTTCGAGTAGCGCTAAAACTCGACTTGAACTCAAATTTTCTAGTACTCATACACCCCTAATAATACAAAGATAGACCTTACTATTCAATTTCTACTTTAATGATGGAATATAAACTAGTAGCCATATAAAGTGGTATCTTTCATTTTACTATCTTATGTGGATAACATAATCTCTTGGACCGGAAACATTTAGCTAATAAAGGTAATTGTGGTCAATATTGACGAAAGGTATAACCCATTTCGGTGTCCGCGTGGTCTAACGCACTGGTCTCGTGTTGAATTAGACTACAGATGGGGAGATTGGGGTTCGATCCCGGTCGGATGCATCGAGGATGGTTTTCCAAAATTGTTTTACACTCTTCCTCCACGCAAATGTGAGTGCACTTCCTCTAAATTAAATTAAGCCTCCCTATCACATTAGTGTTATTAGTACTGTACATAGGCGTATAGTTTGAACAGATACTAAGACGTGGTGCTAAAAAAAACTAAAGGTAGCTTACCACTGTTAAAGTCAGCCTTTTAAAAAAATGGGTATGCATTTGCGTGGTGAGAGAGGGTGGACGAAAATTTAGAAAAATACCAGCTAATCACACCCAGATGGGATTTCTTCCTAGATTAACCCATAATCATTAAACCAAACCAAACGAATCTGACACCTTAATTGACGTGCTCACTGGTGGGTTTTAAATTTTGGTTATTGTTTGAATTGTTGGTTTATGTCCTTCTTATGGGGATTCATTTTTAATAAAAAAATTAACTTTTTAAGTCTATAAATTGTAATCAATTGGAAATAACCGATTGAATAACTAATTTTTTATTGGATTATAAAAACGAATCATAAGGAAGGAATGTTTATTATTTTACTAAAATGTCTTGATGAAAGTATTTAGAAAAGTTCTTTCACTTTCGCCACCAATGAGTCCACCCACCTGTGACAGTAAAAAAACAACCACAAACAATTGGAAGGTAAGACAGTCCGGCTTAGAAACATTCCTCTTTTCATTTTTCTTCTCTGACGCTCTCCATACGCGTATAGTATACTGAAGCGCGGGATGTCACTCGAGTACGTACGTCATTTGGGGAACGTACAGTGGTATGAGGTGAGAGATGGCACTTGATAAAATTTAGTCGTGTGAAAAAAGAGATATCACTTGGAAACCTATTGTACTTTTTAATGTAAAATGTAACTTGAGAACGTAAATAGGGGTTGGAAATAATGGCTGTCAGTTGATAACGTATAGTATTTAGAAATGTGAGATGTCACTTGATAACGACAATTAAAACAAAATGAGAATTTCATTTAAGAAAATCTAACCCACTTTGGTGGCGGTGTAGTCTAACGCGTTACTCTTGCAGTAGACTAGACTGCTGATGACTGGGAGATCGAGGGTCAAATCTTGGGCAGGTGTACTGGGGGTGGTTTTTTAATTAATACCCTCTCCCTCCACGCAAATGCGGGTATACGTCCTCTAAAATATAACTTTCCTAATCCCTAAAACCATCAGTGTAATATGTACAGAAGCGTATAACCCAAACGGGTAGTAAAATGTGGTGCTAAAAAAAGTGGGATACTCCGAAATGAGAGATGTCACTGCGGCAGAAGGGAGCATGAGTAATTTTACAGTTTTTATAGCATCACATTTTTTTGACCAAGATAAATAAAATATTTCTCCAGTAGCAATGTAGAGTTTAGTTTTCTGCACATGCCAATATCAACAGATCTTGAATATCTGTCAAGGGTGTAACACCCTTGACAGATATTCAAGATCTGTTGATATTGGCATGTGCAGAAAACTAAACTCTACATTGCTACTGGAGAAATATTTGATTTATCTTGGTCAAAAAAATGTGATGCTATAAAAACTGTAAAATTACTCGCGCTCCATTCTACCGCACCTTAAGGAGAATGTATGGATTTAGAAATATATCATTTGAGAACGTTTAGTACTGAAAATGAGAAATAAGAGATGCTTCTTGATGACGTACAGTGGGGCTTCAAATAAATAATAGATATCACTTGCGAACGTATAGTACTGAAAAATTAGAGATTCGCTTGATAACTTATGTTACTCCTAAATGAGAGTTGCCACTTGATAACGTATATTGGTGTGAAATGAAAGATATTAACTGGAGAATGCTAAGCCCTCCTCACACACTTGAGGTCTTTTGACAATAAAAATTGTATTGCACAATTTTAACAAGAGTTTAAGCTATAATTAGTGAATCATTGATTTCAAATCATTATACAAGGGTCTAAATTGCTATTTTATGCTTTTTGGGTACCTTTGTTAAGGTAAGATAATACATTTTTAGGGATGAAATTTAGTATAACCGTACATTCATGAGGTATACACAATGAAATATTTATAATATTGTTTGTATTATGTCGTTTAAATTTTTTGTTTCAAGTTGTCATAAAACGTCGATGTTTATCGAAATCTCGAGCTCAAATTTTTTGACGATCACAATAGGCCTATTTGTCTCTATGAAAGGTCAAGAGAAAGTGAAATTACTGCTAAAAGGTGTATATAGCAAACAAAACAATGACATTTAGGTCAAAAAATATGCCCCTTTGTTTGCATTGTTGCTCTTTATTCTTCATTATCTTTAAATATTTGCCTTTGGTCACACAACGGCTGCTAAAATAAGTGGTCCTAACACATTTCTTACAAATATTCTTTTATTGAGGAAATTAATTTCCCATATTGGGGAAATGTTATTCACTTTCATAATTTTATTTATGTGTATGTCACTGTTTGATCGTTCATCGTGTTACTTGATCTTATTTGTACAATCATTCATTGTTTACATCCCCCTGGAAAAAAAAAATGACGGGGAAAATGTAACGCTAATTGAAAACACGCTGCACACTCCATTAGATTTTTTATTTAATTACCTAACATTTCAGAGCGCATTAATTTATCTAACTAATAGGGGACAAAATCAATTTCAGGGACGAACTGTCACCTTAGTGTAAGTCATAGGCTATAACTTAATTTATTTTCACCCTCCTGTCCAAAATCATAACCCCTATGACGTAAATGCTCTAAAGATAAAAACAAAACGGGCTTGATACAGTTTCGTTTAACGTAACCCAATAGCATTCCATTATCAAATACTTCTATGTAATAACGCCCTTCCCCTCCAGGGCCAATGTTGTTGAGTTTTTTTTTCTTTCTCTTTCTCCTCGAATGGTTTGGGAGAAAGTGAAGATGACTTGTAAGTGGCGCCTGATAAACATGATCAGGCCCTGAGCAATTTCGCTTCTCGATGTCTGCGCATGCGCTTTCAACCCAGCTCTTGTAACGCCCCGTAATCAGACCAGTGCAAGAAGTTTAGGAACTGGTTTCCATGGTCGGCTTGATTTCCCGAGAGCTTATTCCCTTGCCTCATATTATTCGAGACTTAAAGTAAACCCACTGTCTACTGAACTAAGGATTCCGGGTTCGATTTCCAGCGTGGCCCAAAAATGTATCATTGGTGAAATGCGAGTTCCCCCTTTCACAGAGATGAATTAACGGCCGGGGTGCTGGGTGTTGTGTCTGTTCTATAATGAAGCTAACTTATAAGCCATGTGCTGATACAAGCAGTTTGTTCAGAAAATACACGTTAAATATTTCAAATGAAATATTATACTAAATAAATTAAAATAAACCCTGTTTACCTCCTCCTATAATAGCGGAATTACACTTTAATATTTATTTTATAAAATTTACGATAAAAGAGTTTATACCTTTGATGTGTTATTAGTTATTTTATTTGATCTCCTATTTTTCAAAGTTTGTACAAAAATACAGAAGCCAATGATCTAAAAAATATTATGAATTGAGAGTAGGACTTTCAACCAATAGAACAGCTTTGGTGATTTTTTTAAAGTAAAGAACACACTTATAGACCAGTGTGGAGTCTGTGTAAGACGTGTTGCTCCTTTTCAGAGTTTTTCCCGTTAGAATTTTTTTTAAACTTTTGATAAAATATAAAATGAAATAAAATGTAACTACTGAGGTGCTATTTTTTTTATTTTGGTAAGAAAAAAAATTGCTAAAAAAATACAAAAATATTGGCCTTCGAGCTCGCGTTCTCTTACACTTCACCTTGAATTCCAGACTTCTGTGTGGGGGTCCGGGGTTCAATCCTTGGTACCAGTATGGATTTATCTGATTGCCAAACCCTTCTTTCACCTCTGACAAGACGTGTATTAATCACAGCTTGTGAAAGTGTGGAATGCCAGGCCTCCACCGTGGTTCGGATCCCACGTTAAACTGGAGGTCCTACATTTCATCTTACAATCATCCTAACATTACACATTAGCGAAAGTGCGTATAGCCCGAACGGGTAGTAAGACGCGGTGCTAATAATAATAACACCTTATCCACATGTTTAATATAGTACTAGTACCAGCTTACCTGTTTAAAAACATCCATCTGTCACCATAACTAGTCGTTTTTATTTCATCTATATATATACACACACAAGTCAGTGACGGATCACCATACAGGCGCAAGAAGCGCGCGCTAGGGGCCTCAGAAAAAAAAAGTTTCTTACATCTTTAACCTTTCGTTAGTTAATAAAAAATGTATAGCATAGTAGGGCTAGTGCTGTTTATAGGTGGGCAGAGGAGAGAGTTCTGAAAATATATGGAAACCTACAGGATTTCGTATTCATTTGATTTTTGGGTGAGAATAATTCATTCAAAATTATTACGGTGTGGTTTCGCTTTCAAAATAGTCCTCCTGGTCTAGGGAAAACACAATGCACTATTCTAGACCCTCTAACTCCATCGGAACCAGACCCTCCTGGTCTAGGGAAAACACAATGCACTATCTAAGACCCTCTAACTCCATCGGAACCATACCCTCCTGGTCTAGGGAAAACACAATGCACTATCTAAGACCCTCTAACTCCATCGGAACCAGACCCTCCTGGTCTAGGATAACCCAATGCACTATTCTAGACCCTCTAACTCAATCAGAACCAAGCCCTCCTGGTCTAGGATAACCCATTGCACTATCCTATGAAGCCACAATCGCCGCGATGTGACACAAATTCTAAATATACGTTGATTTCAAAGAAATCGCACTGTACTATGTAAGGGCGGAAATTACGCAGTACATCACCAAAAACAAAAGTTCCATCACGTGTGTCTAACATCGGTCTCGTGCCGACGAAAGATGTAAAATATATCTAAATTAACTATCTAGGGTTATTAATTTTATTAAATATGCACAAGAAGACAATTTAAAATTAATTCTACTACAAGGAATGCACAATGTGATTTTATTTCATACTACGTGCGTCCCTGTGTGATTTCTTATGAGTACGCATTATTGTTTATTTGATTTTATTTAAATATATTTGTTCAATTTTCACATTTAATCCTTAAAATAATATTATTTTAAACAATAAAGGGAAAGGGGGCTCAAAATAAGGTTGCGCTCGGGGGACTCTTGACTAATCTGTCACTGACCCAAGTGTATATAATGATCAATGACAACATTTCAAACACAGATTAAATACAAGGTTTAAAATAACGTGAAACCTTGGCTAATCACACCACAAGATAGAAATGTTCTTGAAACTACTAGTAATGACCCATCAGCAGACAAGACTTCTGGGGCTGTTTCAATAACTTGCATGCTCCCCTCACTCCCAACAAATAGTTTTATCGATAATTTAACTTTTCTATACTATTAATGTATTTATGAATGTGTTTAAATTAAATAAAACATAATTTAATTTCTACAAAAAAAACCATTCAGAAATGATATTTTAATGTAAATAAAATGCGTGGGGATGTTGTGTTGGTCACACGTTCCTTTATCTGTTTTATTTGTTTCCTTTGAGTCTGAGGTAAGATGAAATGACATATTGTGTAGTTCGATGACAAACCACACACCAGTTCTAGAATAGTCAGATAATTACGAAAACTGCATCGTCTAAAGAGGACAAACCACTTTCACAATAAGCCTCCGTAGTAATTATGTGTTTTTTTTAATCTTGAATATTTCTTCAGAAAGTACATAATTTTGTATCTGTAAGTTCAATAACAAACTTTCAGGTGACCTGGCGGTCTAGGGGTAAGGTGTCAGACTTCTGTGCTGGCGGCCGGGGTTCAATCCTCGGTCCCGGCACTGATCTATCTGATTACCAAACCCTTCCTTAACCTCTGACTAGACATCTTGTGAATGTGGGGAATGCCAGGTCTCCACCGTGGTTCGGATTCCACGTTAAACTGAAGGTCCTTCATTTCATCTCACAATAACAATCACCCTACCATTACACATTAGCGTAAGTGCGTATAACCCGAACGGGTAGTAAGACGCTGTAATAATAATAATAATAACACACTTTTTTATAGGGCATCCACAGTATGAGAAGTGGTGACAGCTAGGAAAAGTTACACGGTGTCCATTCGCCAAACCATATGATCTGAAAGACAATATGTTGATTAGTTGCTACTTTTGGCAGTCAGAACATTCACCCAAACAATCTGTTTTAAATTACTCAACATTTTTACACCATTGAAACACAAACTTTTGAAAATAGCTCTTGGAATGTTTCTTTGTTTTGTAAGCGGCGTCTATGGTTCACTTGGAAAATACCTTTCAAACGAAAGCTTCTAAAATCCAGTGTGCTCTGTTGAAATCAAGATGGCAAACCGGCCGAAACAAGGGCGGTTGATAACGTCATACAAACAATCAAAGCGGTTGTGTTCTTATACTGATTACAAACTGAAAAGGTTTAATTTTGAAGCTAATTATATCTATCTCTATATAATTTTATAAAAACTTTTTTGATTTGGTGGTCAGTTAAAACAAGATACAAGTGTGAATATAATAATTTTTAGTAAATTATTTTATGCACCATAATATTTCTTGTGGCCACAATCACAAAATATAAAACATAATAAAATTAATATATTTTGTTCTTTCAATAAGTTACGAAACACCAATTATACATCCTTATAGAGGTATTATTTGACTTGTTTAATACACTTTTTTACTGATAATTTTGTATTAGTTTGCAAATAAAAGCTACAATATTTCCAAATAGGCTGGCACTAGTCACTTATCATTTTCAGTCAATGTTTGCAATAAATAACCCTCTGCTGAGTGTCGGATACCACCTTCAAACCAGTGATGCTCTATATCGCATCTCATTACCCGTTCACGCTATTCGAATATCAAACAAATATGTTAGGGCTGAGGAAAGTAGAATTGAGAGTGAACTAACCCGAATTTGCGTGGAAATAGAGTCGGCAACCATTTAGGGAAAAACTACTGCCAGTGAAACTAACAGGAATTCTAGCCCTAGTGTGACCGGTAAAAAACTTATGTGGGTTGCGTTTAGATTAATTACTTCAGAGCAGTGATTCCTAGTCTATTTTAATTCACGGCCATAGGCGTGGGTAAGGGGGCTATGGTGTTCAAATACTCCCATAACCCACGAAAAAAAAATACCGAAGGTTTTATTTAATATGAAGCTTAAAGATGTCCTTGCTTCAAATATCTCATAGCGGCATTCACTTTTCAAAAACTCTAATTGGCCTCTGAAAGCATTTAATTTTCAAACATGTGTTGGGGAAGACTACTTTCAATAGCTTCTAAGGGCATCTAATTTTTTTTTAAATCTAGTTGTTCCCAAAAGCTATGACAGGCATCCGATTTTTTTAAAAATATTCTGGCGTAAAATTGCTTCAAATAGTTTTAGAGGCATCTATTTTTTTTAATCAGGGGAAGAGCCCTCCAAATAGCTTATAGGGCATTCCAAATTTCAAAAAAATTCTGGCTGAGGTTCACTACAAATAGCTTTTAGGAGTATTCCATTTTCTAACATTAATTGGGGGTAGGAGAAGGGCAGAAGGTCCCTAAAATACTTTTTGGTTACTTCCCCTTATCCCCCTCTCTACCCCTTCCCGTTTACACAAATAATGTTCCACTACCACTGTATAAATAATCATATTGTTATTTATAAGAGTTGAATAGTAAGTCTTAACATTGTCATAAACTTATGAATTTCATCCCAGACCAAATTTCATCCCAGACCGCCCCCCCCCCCACCAAATTCTCCATACGCCTATGTTCACTAACACTCTTTTATCTTGTGAGTTATCGCGGCGCCCTGAGTATGCAAGATGGCGATACTCCCGGGACACTCAAACAGGTTTATGCGCAGCAAGACTTCTCTCACTTGAACAGGAAGTGCGGGTTTGTCCGACATTCTGTAAATAGATATTTTATACCTTTAGAGCATATTTTTTTCTCTTATTTCTTAAAAAATATTTGATTGAATAAAACAACCTATAATTATTGACTATCAACACATAACGTAGAGAATTTCGTGACACACACAGGCTGTATCCGAATAGTCTACTTCACGCGCCGCTGACCCTTGACGTTCACTCGATTGTTGCATTAGCAATCACGTGATCAAGTGCAGATCCGTCCAAATAGTCACGAAGTGTGATAGTGCACCCCTCACACGCCCTTGAGTCCAAGGGCGACAACAAGCTACCCTTGACACGTCGTCGATGCCGTGTTTGATCGGAAATTGTTTAATTTTTTGTCTGCTGGAAAGAGATCTCGTAGAGTACTGTGATCTATGAACACGTATGTTAAATATACTGGTTGCTTTGTAGTGTTGTACAGCTGTATTGTGATGTGTTGTATAATTTGGCTAAATTGTTATATCCAGTAAAAATAAGTCACCACAAATCTGTAAGTGGCCTACGATAATTCGGGCTGATAGATGGCGTTTAAAATAGTTTCTAAGATCATTGGTAGGAAGCAGCACTGCGGACTCAATGGTGTGAAAAGGATATTTTGCCGTTCAAAGAGTCTGTTGTAATCTTCGATCTCAAGTGCGTGCTAAATGTAAAGTCATCAAGTCTGCATCAAGTCAAGCGTGCTTGACTATTCGGATACAGCCATAGTAAATCTTCTTAGCATGCGTTTTGGGAACCACCGCGCTAGGGAGATATTATTGAGAAAGGTGGAATTAGGAGTAAATTTAGTGCATTTGTGTGGAGGAAGCGTGAACAACCATTAAAAAACTCTTTAAACCTGGAAGTGGTTCAATAATCTCCACCATCCGTGTCACCGACAAACCAGGCAAGATAAATCTTGACGTTAGACCACGTGCCATACGACCACGAGGACTTAATATAAAATCAAAGGATTAAAAGTGTATGCTAGAAGAAGTTCAGCCACATAAGTGTTTAGAGTGGCTTGAGAAACTTAATTTAAGATCACATGTGGAGAACCACACCTAGTCCACACACGGTTGGGTTTCAAGCGCTAAATATGACAATGAAAACCAAAATCAATTTAAGGCTTTATTGAAACGTCCACCAAAAATGAAGAACAGAATCTGATAGAGTGACGCAGCAATTCACACGCTGTGTGTTGAGCCATGATGCATTGCAATGTTAACTCGAAACAGCTGATTATTAACATGTTTTATTTTCTAGTGGATAAACATATATTTTAGATCATTCTCTCGATGTATGTTTTCAAATTATAGCTCCGTGTCGTGGCACAATCCACTACATCGATACACACATTTTACATTAACGGGTTATTTCAAATCTGCTCACAACGGCCAACGAAGCAGTCTGATAGCTTCTGGCTGTAGAGCGCATGCGCTGTCATATGCACATGCGCACTGATTTGAGATGGTTGGTTCTGAGATTTGATTCCCGTGCCTAACATCTAGAGCAGAGCCGACAAAGTGGAGAATAGTTTAACTTCAGCAGAACAGCTCGCGACGATGAGGCGGAAATATTGTTTTACGGCGAACGTGTTAATCGATACAATGTATAATGCAGTATTTTTTTCATAGTTAATTAATTAATTATTGTTGCAAGTGTTAAATAACTAAGTAGTGCAAAAGGTGATTAGAAAAATAAAGATACTTTATTTTCAAGGCTGTACACTCACTTCCCATAGTAATCAATATTCATTGGACAACACTCTCATATTCCGTAGCGCAAATCTGCACTTTGATTATTTCTTATAAAGAGACTACGTTAAAAATCATTGCGTCATGCAGGGTAAATATTATTTATTGGACTTTGTTCACAGTTTATGAACCGGATCAAAACATAGGTCAACTGTTTTATCTAATTTGCCTTAAGAAAGTTAAAATTTAAATAGTGAACTGGATAATACAGGTGCTACGCATGCTTTTTAAAACACTCTTAACGTATAGCAGATTTTTTTTGTACCCTGGGGTATTTAGTATACAATTTCTGAACCAACTGATTAAGTCAGCCAAGCAACGACAAATTAACATAATACTGCCTAGTCTCTAGTGGCAATCTGCCCATATTAAGGTGGGCTGGAAAGAAACGTGACTTGAGGTTTACAGTCTTCATAACAAAAAAACATTTTTGGTCAAAATGAATAAAATGTGGTGGTCTCAGTAAATATATTTAGTTTAATTTTCTACAAATTACATGTATCCACCAGTTCTTGAATATCGGCTATGTTCATAGCAGGATTTAAACATTTTTTTTAAAAACTAGGATGCCCATGACAAAATATTTAAGAACGGTAGAGATAAAACACTTTAGCTACATCGGTGACTTGTCTGTTTACTGAGATAGGGTCTCTGATTCGATTCATGGCATGGTCGAGTAATATTTTATTGGTGAAATGTGTTTTAAACCTTTCACAGTGATGAATTAACGGCGAGGAGGCTGGATGTTGTGTCTGTTCTAGATTTAAGTTAGTTTATAAACAGTGTAATTATATAATCAGTCAGTTAAGAAAGTGCACGTTAAATACCTCAAATAAATGGAAATAAAAAAGATAACTATAATATGTAAAAAATTAAAGTAAACATACACACCAAACCGAAATGTTATCTATTTTAGTCAAAATGTTTTTATTACGCCCTTAAATTTTTTACCATGCCTGGAATTTGAGTTTGGGTCTCATAACCACATCAAACAGACAATTAAATAATAAATTGATATTTGTATTGGTTTCCGGGCTCGAACCCAGATCCAATCAGTCATCCTAAACCCTCGGGACGGGTCTTTTAGAGAGCGGCTCTCACTAAAACTTGTTGCAATGTATTGTGGGTAGTGATATAATCGAAATGCTGACCCACTAATAACAATATAAATAAAAAAGAAATTGACAAGGTACAACAAAGCGGTCGTTAAGCGCCTTCGGAATAGTTGACAGGAGGGGAAGGCAGGTAGGCAGGAAATACCGTTTTCATCCGCGTCCTTCCCCAGGGCGATACAAGATAGATTGCATACTAGCTAGGTTGAGAGAGAGAGTTTTTAACTGGTAGTCGCTTGCGCAGAATATGATCAATTCTTCACACAAAGGACACAAACTGGGATAGATAATTTAGAGATTACTGCGAACAACAAATCATTCGACAGGGTTAATGCGTTTAAATGTTTAGGGACAATTTTAACTATCGATAACGATATTAGATCGTAAATTAGGAAATAAATACAGCCCGGAAATATATGCTATCACTCGGCCAGTAAGTTGTTTACATCTTGCTTGCTTTCAAGAAATGTAAACTAGGAATATTTTTTTAATGTTCTTTATGGGAGTGAAACGTGTTTTCCTATCATGCATGACGAAGAAAATGTAGTATGTTTGAAAACAGGGTGTCTTATAAAATATTTGGTACTTTGGGAGTGGAAGAGGTTACGTCATGATAAGTTACATACGCTGCACTCATCACAAGACATTGTTAAGATAATCGTGTCTAGTAGTTTACGGTGAGCAGGACATGTAGCGTGAATGGCAGAATCTAGAACAGTGCTCAAGATATTGACTGGTACATCCACTAGGAGATAGACACAGATGGGAGGATAACAGTAGAATGGACCTGAAAGATAGAAGTGTAATGAGGTGGACTGGATATAACTAGCTCAAGGTAGAGATCGGGTGTAATGAGATGGACTGGATAGTACTAGCTCAAGGTAGAGATAAAGTGTAATGAGGGGGACTGGAAAGAACTAGCTCAAGATAAGCAAAGGTGGAGTACTTTTGTGAGTGTGGCATTGAACTTTTGAGTTCCTAATGCCACAGAGTAAGTCGCTTGCACAGGTACAGTGGCTCTAATGACGACACAGCCTTAAAGAAGTACTACGTACAGACAATGAATGGCTAATTAGGAGTAGTCTTTGTATATAATGTATATATTTACTTTCTCACCTAAAGAAAGTATTCTAATCGTGAAAATTTTCAACCCCGAGGATATGATGGAACTTGACGTTTTATATTACTCAACAACAAAAAATGTCCGGGTCTTAAAATTATCTATGTTTACATGTCTGCCTGTCCTTCTTTAGTTGTAACTACAGCTGTAACTATTTGATGAGTTTGCTGATTTGGCAGATTTTATATGGTCATAGCACAATACCAAGAATACAATTCCAGATCTAAAATTAAGATTATTATTATTATTATTATTATTATTATTATTATTATTATTATTATTATTAGCACCGCGTCTTACTACCCGTTCGGGTTATACGCACTCACGCTAATATGTAATGGTAGGGTGATTGTGAGATGAAATGGAGGGCCTACAGTTTAACGAGGAATCCGAACCACGATGGAGGCCTGGCATTCCCCACATTCACAAGATGTCTTGTCAGAGGTGAATAAAATTAAGAGTAGTCAATTGAAGACTGTATTTGAAAATGACTATTTTTTTAATTTTCTCAAATGGCTCAAACGATTCTGTTTAAAGCATATACATGGGGACTGTTTTACATTATAGATATCACTGTATACTAAATTTTAATTAAGAATAATTTACTGTTCACTTTATTAATTTTTTTGTTATCTTTAGTAAATGTCTCCAAATATTTGTTTAAAATGAGCATATTGGGAGGTTTTTTTTTTACAAAAATACTCGTAAATAAGGAGATATGCCTATTTTTTAAATTCACATAAGGATAGTTTACTAATGAGTAAGGACTAATTTTTAAACATTTACATTTTTTCAAAGATGTCCTTGATAATTTTGTTCAAAAAGAGTATCTGGGAAATGTTTTAAATTACAAATAACATTATGTAGATTATTTGTTTTTGTGTATTTAAATTGAAGGTAGTTTATTGACAACGGACTTTATTTTTAATGTTTTATATATAAGAAAGTATGTACGTTTTTATCGGACCATTTAGGCTCATTGTATTGATATGTATTTATCCCATTCCCTCCCCTTTCCCTTCCTGTCATCAAAACACTTGGCCAAAGAACGGAACGGGATTGGCTTACGCCCCTCCTCTTAACCTACTCAATATAGACTACACTTCTCAAACGTTTGAAATAAAACATAATTGAACATTGACAGTGAAGTCGTAGAGCGCTTAATAGCGACAGCCGGTTGCCAGACTGCTTTCTTTCCGATCATGGTCAGCTTCTTATTCGTCAGACACACGACTCGGTCTCGTATACAATAGTCAGATAGGTGATAGACTCTTTAATAACACTTGCTGCCTTAACGCGGTGTTATTTGTAACCAGGACTGATTTGGTAATGATGGATTAAGTTAGCCAATAGCCAAGCTATTATAGATACTAATTCAAGTTATAACCTCATTTAAATACCACATTATTTTTAAATGAAAAATTGCACCTGGACACAGGACTCAAACTCGGGACCTTTACTATGAAAAGCCAATGATCTTCCCACTTAGCTATCCAGAAGTACAGGTGTCACTTCTCAATTTCAAAGAAAATGATATTTAGATGTGGTTATAACCGTAATTAACTGTTGGCGGTCTTGGGGTAAGGTGTCAGACTTCTGTGCTGGCGGTCGTGGTTCATTCCTCGGTCTCGGCACAGATTTATCTGATTGCCAAACCCTTCCTTCACCTCTGACAATATGTGCATTAATCACAACTTGTGAATGTGGGAATGCCAGACCTCCACCGTGGTTCGGATCCCACGTTAAACTGTAGGTCCTCAATTTCATCACACAATCACACTACCATTACACATTAGCGTAAGTGCGTACAACCCGAATGGGTAGTAAGACGCGTTGATAATAATAATAATAACATAATAGCGTGTCTATACGATTCTGTGGCCGCATGGTCTAACGTGCTACTCTCACAGTAGACTAAATTGCCGATGAGATCGAGGTTCGAATATCGGTCGGGTGTACTCAGGGTGAATTTTTCAAAATGTTTTCCCCCTCTCCCTCCACGCAATTTTGGGTACACTTCTTATAAATATAGCCTTCATAATCTTTCAAATTCATAGCATCTGTAAAACCAATCATATTGAATTGCTACAAGAGGTTATCAATACTAAAACAAATTCCTGATATCTCTTGTCGGGGGAAATCACCACAAGCTACCTACCTCTCCTCTCTCAACCCCCCCCCCCCCCCCCCCCC
>CABFOW010000423.1:110528-135924 GCA_902141385.1 Timema californicum
CCCACCCAATGACTTCTGGAAAAGGCCTCTGGATTTTGCAGGAATATTTAACAAAAGTAGGGCTATTAATTAATGTGGCCTGCTTTCTAAACAGGCTGATTGGATCAGCATGAGACCTACACATTAAATTAATTATATAACAGACACAGCACCCAATCTCATGTTCATCATTTTATTCCCGTGGAAATAAAATATGATAATTTAAATCCCATTAATGATATATTTTGGTCACAACGGGGATTTTTTCTGGGACTCTCAGTTAAAGTTTTGAGCCATTTTAGGGGTAGCTATTATTATTTCTTTTAGCACCGTGTCTACTTGTTCAGGCTATACGCATATTTAATAATTACGTTAATGAGCTAGGGATGAGGAAGGTTCAATTTAGGGGATGTGTGCCAATATTGGCGTAGAGTCACAGAGAGAGTGAGAAACCATTTAGGAAAAAACACCTTCAGTAGATCTATACCCGCTCGGAATCTAACCACCATTTTCCCGTCATCGGCAATCTAATATATTGCGAAAATAGCGCCTTAGACCATTCGGCCACCGAATCGGGTTGTTTCGTATTTAAAGAATGGGCGAGACAATTTTCAAACTCCAAAGCAAAATCGTGATTTTGATTTTAGCTCTATCTAATTTTCAAAAATCTCCCTATTTACTTTGTTAAAATTTGATACAATGGGAGTGTTTTACATGATAAATAATACTGGGTAATTTGTTCGGGGGAAAATTAATTTAAGTATAGTCTATTATATTTATAAATGATTTTTTAAATTTAAAAAAATTGAAAATATTTCCAACAATTTTGCTAAAAGGGTGATCTGGGAAATGTTTCACATCATAAATAAGGATGTATTCTTCCACCCTAAGGATTACTCATGTAAGGGAAGTTTTCTGACAGATTAAATTTAGAAAAATTGAAGGTTTTTTTAAAATCGCCCTTACGATTTTGTACAATATAAGTTTACATATTTGGGAAGTTTTTTTATATTATAATAACTTTGTATAGGTAGTTTTAATTTTCTTAGCACCATGTCTTAATACATGTTCGGGCTATACACCGTACTAATTACGCTAATGAACTAGGGATGGGGAAAGTTGAGTTTAGATGGAGTGCACCAACATTTTAGTGGAGTGAGAATGGAAAATCGTTTAGGAAAAACCACCCTCAGTACACCCGATCACCCTGCCGTCGACAGTCTATTCTATTGAGAGACTGATGCCCCAGACTATGCGTGCCACCAAAACAGGTAGATAGTGTTAATTAAAACAAATAATTTTAAGGTTTTATATTAAAATTAATATTGATTTTGGAAAATTTGGAAAAAAAAATTGACCCGAGTTGGATTATAGCTGAATTCAGACCTCCTGTATCATAGTCGATCGTACAAAAATTTCCGTGGCTATAAGCCAACAGAACCGGTGTTGTCATTTTATTTGCAGGAGAGGAGTCCCCAATCTTTTTATTGGCAAACAAGTTCGTAGGCAAGTCTTCGTTACCTGGTTGTAACCCCCGTCTCCCGTCAGGCGTGATAAAACGCACGGAAAGATCGCCAGGAAACGAGGAACAGGCCAGCGAGAAAGTTACCACTTGTAACATTTCTTCTTTTTTTTTTACGCTTCATCATGACATAACTCGAGAGATTTACTACCACCCAAATAACGAGAGTAGTTGTTTTCAACACAAATAACAAGAGTTTGTTTACAATTCAAATTGTTTTTGGTTGGATGTAAATTCCATTCCGTCATTATGTTCTTTAAGGAAATTGCATCTCTACCTATACGTCTCTAGAATATTTATTTATTTGAGGTATTTAATGTGCACGTTCTGCACCTACTTATTATACCATTTTACAAGAATTTCAATGAGCGAGGGTGAAAGGGCCTACCAATTTTACCAGGAAAGATATTTTCACATACTTTCCAGGGTTATTTTACATGCCACAACCGACCTAGGACCACGGCTTTACTACCCCTCCGAAAGGAATTGCTCTATGGATTTCTAGCACTAGAGAAAAATCTGTCAACCCCGGCGGGGTTTTGAACCCATGAACATCGGGTCATAAGGCGAGCACTTTGTCCCAAGACTCCCGAAGTCGACCTTTCTTAAATCAAATGAATACATAATAAATAATAGCAACTATAATCTAGCAATGAAAACAACTTCTTCACATTTCAAGTATTTATTTAAACATGATTTTCCACTCTCCCTCCAAGCAGATTCAGGATCACTTCCCCTATATTCAACCTCCCCATATCCTAACCTATTAGTTTAATTAGTACTTAAGTGTACAAGCTGAATGGGTAGTAAGACGCGGAGCTAAATATTATTATTTCAACATGACAATTTTTCTACTCGAGTATAAAGGTTAAACCTAAAAATAACCATAATTTCAATAACATAGTGCAGAAACGATAAGTTGGCTTGTTTATACAATTATTTGATGACTAACATTATGAGTTATATATATATATATATGAAATTCACTTTCATGAGGAAAAACACCAAGTGCATGGAAACTATCTTTCCAAAATAAGCTTCATTAATTTCGGTATATTTTTTACCTACGAATTTATTACAAGCTGTAGATCAATGGAGTTGCGCTAAAATAAAATCGATATGTTTGTAAAAAAAAAATTAATTTAAAATGAGGCGGAATTTACAGCGTCTTTGCGAATGATGGGACCAAATTCACACATGAGCTTGAGGTAGTCAAACTTTTGGGATGGACTCTACGTCAACACATCCAAATAACGAGAGGGGTTGTTTGCATTTTAAATAACAAGAAATATTGTTTGCAATTAAAATAACAAGAGTGATTGCTTATCAGCCAGATACCAAGAAAAGTTGTTTATCACCCGGATAAACAGAGATTTTGTTTAGCGGGCAGGCTACAAACGAGATTGTTTAGCATCCAGATAACAAAATAAGTTTTTTACCACTCAAGAGATTTTGTTTCACATCTAAATTCCAAATTTGGTTGTTCATAAACCAACTAAAACCAACTAAATCAACTAAAAATATAAGGTACTATTTGAGCAAACACTACGATCTATGTTTTACCATCCATATAACAATGTAGGTTGTTTATTGGCCGTATACATGACTGAGTTGTTTTTCATAATTTAACCGCTTCGGTGGCCACTTAGTCTAACGCGCTACTCTCTCAGTAGACTAGACTGCCAGTGATGGGGAGACCAAGGTTAGAATCTCGGTTGGGTGTACTGAGAGTGATTTTTCCGTTTTCCCTACGCGCAAATCTGGGTACACTTCCTCTAAATATAGCCTTCCAAGTTCATAAAACCATTGGCGTAGCTAGTACATAATTGTATAGCCTACACGACTTGTAAGACGCAGTGATAAAAAAAGGATAGTTTGATTACTGCCCAAATAACGTGTGTAGTTTATCGTCCAAGCTACAAGGGAAGTTTATAACTACTCAATAAAAACTCTACATAACCCAATTTATTTCATAAATATCGGGGTAAATACCTCCAACCATCCTTAAAAAAAATAGAGGTTGTGTCTACCACCTAAATAACAAGGATAACAGTAAATGCCATCTACCTTTCAAATAACATTTTATAAGAGAAGCGCTTTATTTTAGTGAATAAGGCCTCTTTAGTTTGGAAATAAAATAACTTGAATTCAAATAAATATGCGCATTACAAAAATATCTAACGTAATCGCCTTTTAATATTTAAAAAAACATCCAAGATTTACATTTTTAAAATTATTTACACCAAAAAATTTTAGTTTCTTAACCTTTCAAGAAATGGAAAACCAATAATTAAATTCCATTCAGCATATCAAATATTGAAAACCAAAATGTAAACCAATTTTTAGCACCACGTCTCACTACCTGTTCAGGTTACACGCATATATATTAAATACACTAATGGTTTATTGATGAGGAAAGTTGGTTTTAGAGGAAGTATACCCACATTTGCGTGGAGTTGGAGTGTAAAACCATTTTGGGGAAAAACACCTTCAGTACACCCAGCAGAGATTTAAACCCCGGTCTTCTTGTCATCGTCAGTCTAGATTAACACGAGAGTGACGCCTTAGACTATGCCGTCACTAAATCAGGCAAACAAATTATTCTTTATGCTAAGAGATTACCCTAATATGTGTGCTAAAAAGATAACATCATTTTTTAGTAAGCCAACACTTATATTTTTTATGATTGCTTCCATACGAAAACCTTCATAGTTCGTACTAATAATAGTTCATACTAATATACATAGTCAACACATTAGTGAGCCTACATGTTTTGCTCATATATACACTGCTGCCGGACAGTTACACCATGCAAACTATTAGACTCCTTGTGAAGGCTAAGTTATTTTATTAATGACATGTGAAGTCATAATTTCCCAATTAAGGAGGATCGCTAATATTTGAACACACGTTGTTGATTTATTTCTCTCTCTTTCTTGCTGATAAAATAAATAAAACAAAATTGTTACTTATAATACAGGGTGCCATAAATCTGGAAATTACATCAGAAGCCTTAATAAATCCGTTAGTTTAGGATATAGGTAGCTTAAATGTTTTACTTTAATTAGTAACTCAACTAGATAAATTATAGTTTTAATTGAGAATAATATGATAGTTTAGTCAATGCATCAGTAAACTAGATATATCGTAAATAAAGATTTATTTTTAGCGTATGTCAACAGGGTGTGTCGGCTAAGACATTCATGGCTGATATGTAACGTCTTCTGAGGTTGTAGCATCATGTTAGAGGTAGTTACTTTGCTCAGATGAGATATGTGGTGATAGAAGTATTGAACCAAACCTAATTACAGGTATCCAGACCATGGCAAGCAAAGGAACAATTCCTTTGAGGAGAAAATAACTAAGGTACCGCCGAAAATTGAACCCGGGACCTTTAAGGGCAGTAATCCAAGAATACGGACAACTAGATCAAGAGGCTGGACAAAACAAATTTAATAAGGCTGATAATGAGGTGAATAGTTTATGGACATCCTGTACATAATACAATATGATGTAATTTATGTAAATTTTGACCTCCTGATCTCACATGATGTAAGTAATAAATATGGCATTGTAATCATCATAAAAGTCATTCCAACACAAACTGCTCCAAGCAGTGAAACATTACAGCAATAGGATTAGAAATTTATAAATAACTTATCTTACACGCACTATTTTAAAAAAAATGAGATATTTGAAGTGTACTTTCTAAATCGAATAATGATATCAGTTCACGAGAATTTCTATGAGTGAAAGTGAAAGAGCCTACCAATTTTGCCAAGAAAGGTATTTTCACATAAATTCCAGGATTATTTTACATGACACAATTGACATGGGACCAATGGCTTTTCTTTCCCTCCGAAGGAAGTTGTGCTACGGATTTTCATCGCTCAAGAAAAATCCGTCCACCCCGGCTAGGTTTGAACCCACGATCATTGGGTACTGAAGCGAGCACTTTACCCCAAAATCACCGAGGTTAACTGCACGCACTGGAGGTCCCATGGGTAAAGACGTTATTCACTCTACACACTGGCTTGCTGGTGATGGAATGGTTCAAATTCAACTCTCAGCCGGATGCATCGGGGGTGGTTTTCCACATGTAAAACAGTATGTCCAAAAAGTCACTGTGCAGTGAATGTACTAATTGTAGTGATATAATAATACAGCAATTTTGAATGGAGTTTCAATGAAATGGAATAAACGTGCCACGTGTAAGTGTCTGCGTGTCTGGTAATCGTCACGTTTACCTCGCCCCACGTTGCGCACGCTATGGTAAGTGTAACTGCATTATTACATTACTACAATAACTAGTACACTCAGTGCACAGTGACCTTTCGGACAGCCTATAAATCATTGTGGGTTTAGCATTCTCTCTCTATACAAATGCGAGTGCTCTTGCTCTTTATATGGTTTATGATCATACTGCAAGGCCGAATTATGAACTTTATTCTATCTATCGAATTAAGAGTAGTTTATTGATGACTGTGTTTTGAAAATTCTTAAGATCTTTGAAAATGACTTAACCGTTTTCGGTTAAATTGGATATCTGTATCATCATTATCCATTAAATCAACTCGTAAATAAGTGATATCAGTGTTAAATATAATAATAATAATTTATATACTTGATTGTAAGAATAATTATTGTAACATATTAAACACAATACGTTGTTTATTGCATATATTTTTAAATTTAAATAGTTTGTAAACATAAAATAAAAATATTTGTCATAAAAAAGTTTTAAAAATCTAACTAAATTATTAATCATGCAATTATTGTTTGTAGTTAAACATAAATTGACGTACTAGACCAACTATAACCTGATACAAGCTAGTATGAACAAACCGCCATAAGTCTTACAGCCAATAAGAATTACTTGGTTTAAAGTCTTATTTCCAATTTTAAATTTAAGATCGTAGTTGACAGTATCTTTGGCTAGTTCTCTGATCAATATATTTAACACCACGATTAAAAAACAAAGATTAAATTTTATAATATTAGCATCGTGTCTTTCTACCCGTTCCCGTTATACGCACTTACGCTAATGTGTAATGGTAGGGTGAATGTGAGATGAAATGGAGGACCTTCAGTTTAACGTGGAATCCGAACCACGGTGGATGCCTGGCACTCCCATTAAATTATATAGAAATAAATAGTTACCTTACGAATTATTATTTCGCCCCCGATCCACGTCTTATTTATCTTGGTCTTGTTCTTGTTAATCGCATATTTACACTAATGAGATTGAGATGATTAAGGTGGGTAACTTATACTTTGGTGGAGATAGAGTGAGAAAACCTTTGAGTGTGAACAAACCAGTACGTCCAGCCGGGATTCAATCCCCGATCTTCTGGTTGCCAACCAACAAGATGAATTGAAACTGATTGTTTTTTTTATCAATATGACTTGCTACTTGTACAGGCTATACGTCTATATGATAATTACTTTAATGAGCTATAGATGAGGAAGGAAGCATTTTAGAGGTAGTCGACTCAAATTTATGTTGAAGGAGGGTGGGAAACCATTTAGGAAAAATACACCCTCAGTAGACCTGACCGGGATTAGCATTTCAATCTCCCCGTCATCAGCAGGCCAAGACCATTCGGCCAATAAAGCAGGTGATAGCTTTGTTCATGTGACCACTAATGGTGGATAAAATTATTAATGAATTAATAAACATGCCTATTTGGTACAAATGTTTAGACATTTGAAGATCAATTTCTGCCCGTCCGTCAATACTTATTAATTTATTCTAGTGTGGTAGGGATGAGGAAGTTAGAATATACAGGAAATGAATCTGTAGCTGCGTGGAGGAAGGATGGGAAACCAATTTGTAAAAAAAAAATCTCCAGTACAATAGGTCTGGACTCAAACCCGGGCCTCCTCGTCATATATAAACCAGGTTAGATTGTCACGACATTTAGTGCGCGTGCCTACAGAGGCGGGTATCAAAATATTCAACTAACTAATCAAAATAAAGTTGAAATATAAATTATTTTGCACACGAGCTTATAAACGGCTTTCTATGTTTACCGTGAAATGGCGCCGATCCGGTTACAATGATCGTGACGTTGATAATTATATTTCATTCCCGTGTATTTTCACCCGCCCAAGGGTGATCAGCCTTCTCGCCTACGCTGATCACTTGTTTACTGCTCGGCACAAAACTGTTTACGAGCTCTATTAATATAGAGCAGCTTCGCGTAACGGAGTTTGCAAGGCTGCTTATTAAACGATAATTAATGGTCCTCTCTTATATATGAGGTGGATTCCAAGTGTCGGCTGGCGCCGATGTGCCACGACCGTCAGAAGGAGATGAAAGTTATTCGAGTGTGCGAGAGTTTACGTGAGGATCACTCCTCTTAACACAAACTTTGTGAACCAACTAACCGGTTGTTCTGTAAATAATAACTCGATCATGTTAAGAACTATGTAATGTTCTTATCGTTTCTACAGCCTTGACAATTCCGTTTGGATTTTAAGTTGAAATATCTTCTATAGTTTCTCTCCTTGGAATTGAAGTTGATATGCTCCCTTGAGATCAACTAATATACTACAACTATATTAGCTTGTAGATTTAATCCATCATGGCATGCGCATCCATACAGTTGCCACTGTACTATTGGCAGAATAAAGCACTCTCGAGCCAAAGGTGACAGCGTTTTTTGATATCTTGTGATCTTAATTGATTGATCATATGTAGTTGACTATTTCCGCACGTCCATCACAGACTCAGTCTTAAAATATGAGTGAAGAATGACCCTGGAACACAGATAAGGACATACTAGATTCTCAGCCTTACGGAAGCTTTTCTGTGCTCATTGAGACAGGTTGAGTCCGTTAACACTGGGGTTTGCTGGTGTCAATGCTCACTTCCAAATGTTCATTTGTCAAACGACTCAGTTTTAACATGTTCGTCATAAAGAGACCATTGTAATCATCATGAGCAGTCTGAGTAAGCTCTTTGTTAGACACGGTTATGTGAAGAGGGGGTGGGTTGCTACCTGAACTTAGATTTGTGGTTACCAGCCAGGTCTAAGCATTTTACATTTATCACTTAACAAATATCCAAAGATACATGTGAAATGCCAAAGTTAAAACAGAACCTCGTTTTGCTCGGTCAATAATTGCAGCACATAGCTTACAAACAAAGTTTTATTCTGGAACTAGCATAGCACCACTTTTTGTGGTTCATTCATTGATGTGGAAGGAAAAAAAAAAAACAATTTTACAAATTATAATTCTGAGGCCATGTGGAGGATTAAGATTTGGACCCATCATATTTTGGAATAATCCAGCCTCAGTACGCCTGACCAGGATTCAAATCCCAATATACCTTTCATCGGCAGTCCAGTCTATTGTGAGAGTGACGTCTTATACCATGCGGCCACTGAAGCTAGGATTAAGCACAACATAAAAGAAAATAATTTTCATTTGATTTCCAGAAATGAAGTAAGAAATAATGAAAATAACGTTGCCATGTATTTGTCTGATTGGGGCTTATAATAATAATAATTATTCTTAGCACCACGTCTTACTACCCGTTCGGGTTATACGCACTTACGCTAATGTGTAATGGTAGGGTGATTGTGAGATGAAATGAAGGACCTACAGCTTAACGTGGAATCCGAACCACGGTGGAGGCCTGGCATTCCCCACATTCATAAGATGTCTTGTCAGAGGTGAAGGAAGGGTTTGGTAATCAGATAAATCTGTGCCGGGACCGAGGAGGGCTTATAAGACACGTTTAATGTATTGTGTGATTGGGAGAGCTCTTCCAAAGCATGGTTCACACGTTGCGAGCTACTGGATAGTCAGTATTGGGCTCTGCTGTAAGGGGATCGATCATCAGAAGTGGATTTACACTATAGGCTCACCAGGCCAGAGCCTAGGGGTGGCGGCTTTAGAGGGCGGCACATTTTGGATGACATTCTTATTTTTATTATAATATTTTGTTTTTAATAATTACGTCTAGAAATGATTGACTAACATTATCGAAAAAGTTCAACTTAAAGGTCAGAACGACAATATTTATTTTTAAATAACTGTACTTTGAAATATGTTTGTAACTGAGGTCAGTTAACTCAAGTTACCGTAGGGCATGTTATCTTTCGTATACATCTTTTCTCGGATATTAACATCCGCCTCCCCCCACCTCTCTCCTCCAAAACTGGGAGGGAAGTACAAGGGGGCACATATTATAATTGTGCTTAGGGGTGTAAACATTTTAAATCCGCCACTGGATCATACTTTGAAATGTCTGATGAGAGTATAGTTCATATTCATAAGGTAATAAGATTGTTTTTCTTTAATACTGTACGATTAATTATCAGATATAAATAAGAAGGCGAGGAATAGGACAATTAAATAAAAAAAGACGCCGACAACAACCATGTGCAATATTATCAAGTGTCTGGTCAGCTACTGACTGACCTGTGCGTTGACACGACGCCAGTGGTTGGCTTATCTGCGGAGTGGAAGAAGGCCAGTGTCTGGCCAGGCCAGATGCTGACTTAGGGTTCGGCCAGACTGACAAGCGTGCGAGCGAGCGCGTAATTAGCAGATAGCTCTCGTAGTTGTTGACGAGGAGGCTCCGAATCATGGCTCAGTGAACTGAGGGTGGTTTTTGTCAAGTGATTTATTTTTGTGGTTTTCTCATCCTCTCTCCCCGCTAATGGCAATTCTTATTTGTAAAGGCCTACTTTGATAATATTGAAGTATTTTAACATATCAGATATATATGTATGTATGTATGAAAGTATGGTTTATGATCTTACCAATTAGATTAGGCCGTTAGTAGCAAGTGTGCAAAACATACCGATAATAATAAAATGTCAACATGAGAAGTTTTCCTAGCACTTAATGAACCAACATACAATAATATTACCTAGCGCCTATAAGCTAGACTGTACCGGCTCGAGCGTGCGCGCTCAGTCTCGCTTAATCGCTCCCTCCAGTCTGGCCACCTCTCATTGCAACCAATGTGGTCTATTTTATATTTCAGCTGCTCGCTCGCCCAGTCTGGCCGTTCCCTTACTCGCACGGTCAGTAACTCGGCTGACCTGTTTACACGAAGCAAGTAGCTGACCCTGAGTTGCGGGCTCTATCGACTCGCAAGCCAAATCACCCCGTTTAGACGAGGTATTAACGGATTCAGGGCCGTTCGGATCAAACTTACTTTCGAAACACGTGAAAAACAATTTTCATCCTGCCCCTAATGAGTGTGAGGGCCAAGGCTGTTTATCCAGTAGCACACTCTTGGGTAGGGGTGCAGGGGATGGCAAGCGGGTTATAAATCCCCTCCCCTTAAGATTTTAAACGGTGTTAGTGAGATCTTAAAATTCAAGAAGTGAAACTATAGTGTATAAGTGTCGAATTCAAAAGCTAAATGTTATAAATTCAGCCTTACGAATAAATATTCTAAGGGTTTACTGTTTTAGTCACTAAACGTGCCCCAAAAAAGCCAAATTAGAAAAGAAATTACGTAAATAACAAACTATGTAAATGGGTCAATTTACTCGTCCTCCCCACCCCCCCAAAAAACTCTTAATTTTAACATCACTATAACAAATAAATTTTCATAGTTAATAAATACCCGCTTCAGTGGCTGCATGGTTTAAAGTGCTACTCTCGCAGTAGATGGTAGGGAGATCGAGGTTCAAACAAAGTCAATACGGTGTTCTGAGGGTTTTTTTCCAAATTAGTTTTCCACTCTCTTTCGCTCTCCACTTCCTCTAAATATAACCTTTCAAATCCCTAAAACCATTAGCATAATTAGTACATAAGCTTATAGCCTGAAAGTGAGGTGGTGCTAAAAATAATTAATAATAAACATGTACAGTAGCCCCGTGGCTTCCTTGGTGTTGACTACAGCTCACAGCTGACTTCTGACAGCTGCTAAACACATGTTTTTGCAGATCATATAGTTCGGCGTAGGGATACATAATTTGGTCTGGTAACTTTTCAAAGCCGTCAGCTGTGAGCTGTCAGTCAGCACCAAAGGAGCCATGGGGCTACTGTATGTATTATTCATATGGATGGTGGGAGATAGCAGGGAAAAAATAGCTTGGAGCAGGTAAAAACTAAAAATTAATTTTGATCGTAAACTGAAGTTTCATAAACGTTTTTCATCATCGATTATACCACAAACCCTAAGCAATCTATATTATATACACCATGGTTGAAAACTGGACTTTTGTTATCCTTTAAAAGTTGACCGATTTTTAAAATGTAATTAAAAAAACCTTCGTTGTGTTAGTAAACATGTTTTGGTGCGAGACATGTGATTATTTCAGGAGGTAAATATTACGTGAGTAACGCTCCGATTGGCGGAACCGTCGGAAGGCGTACCACAACAAGCGACCGGAAGTATGTAAGGATCCGGCCACCTTGAGGCATTTCTTCTCCTTTCTTTTAAAAGGCCCGCATCTCTTTCTCTTACTACTGAGTAACTCGTTATCTACCTCTTTCTCATTCTAAAGATCTGTTTTCTCTGCCTGCATTCCACACTTGTTTTACCTACATAAAGTGCACTTCTACTTTTTATTGGCTGAGATTGTTTGAGAGTGGTTTTAAATACGGACCAGTCGTATTCTCCTTTCTCCGCGAGTCACTGGAGTATACTGGTGACGCGGCAAAGGGAGATCCCCCTGTATAGTAGCCGGGGCAAGCGCACTAAAAGTCAAGCTCATCTTAAGTACAAATTTTCGTTAATTAACAGATAGAAAAGGTTATTAAATTTAGCACCACGTCTTACTACCCGTTCAGTTTATACGCTTAAGTACTAATTACGCTAGTGGGTTAGGGATTGTGAAGGTTGAATTTAGAGGAAGTGAGCCCGCATTTGCGTGGAGGGAGATTGGAAAACGCTTTAGGAAAAACCACCCCCAGTTCACCCGATCGAGATTCGAACCCCGATCTCCCCATCTTCGGCAGTCTAGCTCAACACGAAACTAGTGCGTTAGCCAACTATGCCACCAAGGTTTGTCACCACGTCTTAATACCTCTTCAGGTTAAACGCATATGCCCTAATAACGCTGAGTTAAGGATGAGGAAGGTTGAATTTATGAATTGTAAATGCATTTGCGTGGAGGGAGAGTGGGTAAACCATTTCGGAAACACCACCCTCATTACACCAGACTGGAATTTGAATCACGGTCTCCCCGTCATCGGCAGTCTATTCTAGCACAAGAGTGACGTCTTAGACCATGTGGCTATCAAAGCAGGGGATTTAAACTTACAATTTACGTTAAAGGGTTAAACATGAGATGGGTTGAATTTAGAGGAAGTGTACCAATATTTGCATAAATAAAGAGTGTAAAACCATTTAGAAAAATATCCAACCGGTCTTTGAACCCAAATCTTTCCACAATATGCAGTTTGGTCTTTTGCAAGAGGGACACCTTAGACTATGCAACCACTGAAGTGGGTCTTAAAAAAGTTACTAGACATACTTTCGCGTATTTCTGAGCTCTTTATCTGTCACTTTTTGTAGATATTATTAATACCTATTAAATAACAGAGTAAAAATGTTATCAATGTTGACCACAAAAAAAAGTGTTTTTTATTTTCTTATTCTAAAAAATTTTGACTGTAACTTTGGACTCTTTTGTGTGGCGTTAGGAGTTAGTGGCATCATGTTAATATAGTACAAACCAACCCCGTGGTATATTTGTCAGTACACCTGTTTACGAAACGAGTGGTTCCGGGTTCGATTCTCGGCTGGAACTATGGGTAATTTTCCCGAAAGGTGAATTATCTCAAAGGTAACCGGGGTTTGGTTGATTAAGCTTAAGCTAGGTTTAAGATTCTTCCTGGCTCCACGACTCCATGATAACTATCATCACATCATCTCATTACGGGTACGACGTATAGACAAGCTCCTATAATATATATATATATATATATATGTTGTACCATGGGCAGCTCTCTGTGACGCCAGAATAGCTAAATGTTGTATATACACGCAGGGGACCGAACTAGTTAATTCTACTTTATTTCTACCGTTCAAATGTGCCATTCGCTAAAATCAAAAAAAGTTAAATAAAAGCTTTAGTTATCATTCCAGTCCGTTGAAAGCTCCGTTAGATGACCTAATTCTTCCTGCCGATAACTGTGTAAGCCTGTGTTATGTAAGACTGCTCAAACCAGACTATGCACCCCGGTGGAGTTTTTTATTTTACATTTTAAATAAACAGAGGAATTGAGACCAGTTTAATGGTCCGAAAATATTTTTATAAAAATATTAAAAAAGTATTTTAAAATAAAAAAAAAGTAATCCCAGTTTCACTGTTGTAGAGTGAGAAGTACAGAAAACCACATTTTGGTGCGATTTCTTGTTTGAGAGCAATCGTGTATCTAATTAATATAGGCCCTACCGCTAAACCGGTCCTGGAAATTTATGTTGAAATATTAACTGTCTACTTCGGAGGGTGTTGGGATTACAGTGCTCGCCTCAAGTTCCAATGTTCGTGGGCTCAAACCCATTCGGTGGTGACGGATTTTTTCTTCAGTGGTTAAAAATCCGTAGCACAACTTCCATCGGAAGGGAAGTAGGGCCATTGGTCCCATGTTGATTGTGGCATGTAAAATATACCTGGAAACTATGTTAAAATACTTTTCCCACCAAAGTTGGTGGGTTCTTTCACTCTAGCTCATTAAAATTCTCGTATGCTGATATAATCAGTCATTTTGGAAAAGCGCGCGCTAAACATTTGAAATAAAATTACTATTAGATTTTTTATTAATTCTAAAAACAAACACAGAAACACACCCCTGGGACATTGATTTATTATTAAATATAATCTCTCAAATTATGTATTTCCAGTCCTGTTTGAAATCGTATCCAGCACATGTGGACCAGTAGTCAGAGCTTTGATTATGACTACACTATATAGTTCGTTCGACGAGTGACCCAGAACAACACAACGCGAAGGTCGTTAATTTGACGCGGAAAAAACCTTTCTCTTTTCGCAGTCGCCAATTCTTGTTTGTGTTTATGTATAGTCAGTTTCAGGCTATTTACAGTAGCCCCATGGCTTCTTTGGTGCTGACTGACAGCTTTAAAAAGTTACCAGACCAAACTACGTATCCCTACGCCTAACCATATGATCTACAAAAACATGTGTTTAGCAGCTGTTGCTTTTGACAATCAAAATTTAGGTATATACCTAAATGTTTACTGTCAGAAGTCAGCTGTGAGCTGTCAGTCAGCACCAAAGAAGCCATGGAGCTACTGTAGTCGTATTTAACCAAGTTCTGCCCCCGCTTCATTGGACCATCTGAGGCGTTACTCTTGTATTAGTTAGTTTGGCCTGCTGAAGACTGAGAGATCGGGGTTCGAATCCTGGTTGAGTCTACTGAGGGTGGGATATCTTAAATGAATTTATACGCCACTCAAGAAGATTTTGCTTTCAACTTTTGGAAAAACGCGTGAATCGACATTTAAATTAAATTAGGAGGTTGGATTAGAAAAACAACACCTGCATTGACGTGAAAAAGGGATGAGAAAATCCCATCCCATTTATCTGCTGACGATTCGAGCTAATACCTTATTTTCATCAGAAATCCAGTTCATTGCGAGCTTGATGACTTATACCATTTGCCCATTAGTGTGGGTCTTAAGATACTATTATTATTATTATTATTATTATTAGCACCACGTCCTACTACCCGTTCGGGTTATACGCACTTACGCTAATGTGTAATGGTAGGGTGATTGTGAGATGAAATGGAGGACCTACAGTTTAACGTGGAATCCGAACCACGGTGGAGGCCTGGCATTCCCCACATTCACAAGATGTCTTGTCAGAGGTGAAGGAAAGATTTTATAATCAGATAGATCTATGCCGGGACCGAGGATTGAACCCCGGCCGCCAGCACAGAAGTCTGACACCTTACCCCTAGACCGCCAAGTCACCTACTTTAAGATATTAATATTTGTACTTTTTACAATATGTTTATTAGAAAGTATATGGACATATATATTTTTCTATTAACTGAACTTAACAAAAATAACTTTTCACTGCTTATCCTTTAGCTCACTGAATCAATTGGTAGTTAGATTGAAACAATAGAAGCACAAAAAAATAAATGTAGAGGAACCAATACTGAAAAAAAAATGCCACCACATTAGTATTAACGCTTCCACAATTAATAACAACTTATCAAACGTAACATTTGTAACCTATGTGCATGACTATGAAAGTACAGAAGATCTAATATATTTTTTTAAATATTTAAATAAGTTATTTCATCTTATACATTTACATAATATATATTTTTACTTTGAAAAAATGCATTTATGGTCTTGTTTGCAGGCAACGAAGAGGGTTTGAATCCTGGTTGAGTGTGGAAAATTGTTTATTCTTAAATAGTTTCACACCCTCATTTCGTAAAAAAAAAATGCGGGTATTCATTCCTTATACAATCAATATTCCTAATCCTTACCTTATTAGTGTATAGCTGTTGAATGTAGACAGTTCAGAGGGGCTCAGTCCAATTTTCATATAAAGGGACTTAAAAAAAATACAAACAGGGTTTATATTTTTTTTAAAGTCAAAATTGATAACATTTGCCTTGCCATATTTATGGTGTTATAGATATTTATCGATACATTTATCAACAGTGACAACTGCGTATCTCACGATTTGAAGTATAAACACTTTAAAAGTATTCTAGTTGCGCTTCTAGTTGTAAAAAAAAAAGATCCTTTCTTTAAAAATTGAACTGTAGTTCGACTCAAAACATAGAACATAAAAACGACATTATTCAAATATAATTGTAACTGGATGTACCAACAGCTTATTCGTGCGTCATCAGGACCGGATTTCAGAGCTACTGGACCGGTACCGCTCCAAGTGGGATGAGTGGTACTATTCACCGGCCACGGCAGATCACTCGTCGACTCTTATATTCTCTCAACCAATGAAAGTGGTTGTTATTCAAAACAATTTTGCGAGGTCTACCTCGGATGTTAAATAACTGCGTGGGTGAAATGGTTTCCTTATTGGCAGCCTAGTTCTATATTTTGCAACATTACAGCTTTGACAAACCATGCTTGAAAATTAATGTATATATAATTAATTAATTAATATAATAAGTGAATCTATAGTTATATATATTTTCAACATTTTCATCTAATATATTGAACACACATTTAATTAGTCAAATAATAATACTTATAATATAATTTAATATATAAACTTATAAATATATTTTTAAGCCTAATTGCTTCGAATTTTAAATAAACTTCAACTGATTTAGAATTCCCGTTTAAATTCATATTTGGTCATAAGTTAAACCTTTAAAACTGTCAAATATAAAATGTATCGTAACATAAAAAAAAGTTATTAATAAAACTAAATAAAACATAACATTAATTTAGGCTTGCCCTAAAGATGTTTAACTTATTTGTGTCAAAGAAAACAAAATAACTTTTCAAATCACTTTTCAAAGCTCTGATTACTGGTCCACCTGTTCTGGGTACGATTTCAAATAGGGCTCGAACTACATCATTTGAGAAATGAGATTTGTATATTATGTGATAAAGCAAAGTCGTGGGGGGCGGGGGGAGGGGGCGGGTTCTGTGTTTGAGGGCGCGGAAAAGGGCTTCAATCTCTTCCGAGTCTGGTTTACCTATGATGGAACGAGTGTCTTGAGTGGTTTTAAAGGTTTTCCCCACCCTCCCTCAACACAAGTAATGGTACATTTCTTCTGCATGATACCTTCTTCATCTCTATCTCCCCTAGTGTCACTATACGAATAGCCCAGAGGCACACCATTTTTTTTAACCTGATTTCAAAACTTAATTGCTTTTTTAAAAAAATTCTATAAATGTAGGTCACCCACAAACATTCCATTTCGGCGACCAGATACAATCGCACCAAGACGACACAAACATCACTGCCGCCATGTAAAGCTAGCTGATTACTTTCTAAGGCACTAAGAAAAAAGGTTTTCTATGTTCGGTTGGATATTTTTTTTTCTCTTTAACATCTAGCGACCTATAAAGATAGGCGATTGCCATTTCCACGTTTCAGAAAAAAATAACCATTCTTCTTGCTAGCCTTAAAACTTGGCAGGGTTTGTATCTACACTCCAGTTTTCATATAAAAGCTCTTATTTCACAGATAGAAAAATCATGTGATCTACAGCTGTCACTTTTGAGAGATATAATCAATATCTATAAAATAACACTAATAGAATTGAAAGTAAAGTATTATCAATGTTGACAGCATTGTTTTTTTGTTTTTTTAAACGGCCCTTGACATGAAGGTTGGACTGAGCCACCATCAAGGTAACCTCTTGTTGTAATTTTATTTAGAAAAAAAAGAGGAGTTACAGCCTACTAGGCTAGTTATGTTTTTTATAATAATTGTGTTATTTTTAATAACTGATTTCCTACTATAAGATATATTATTACTACCCTTATTAAAACTTAAGTAAACATTATTTTCAAAAATTTATTTATTTATAAATAATTACACTATGATTGTAGTAAGATTTTTTATTTTTTATTTGCTTGATTCCAATGTCCATATTTGTGAAATAAGTACATACTCAACTATGGTTGACTGGGTACGTTAGTAATGGTTTATACATTCCTCTTTAACCATTTTCATTTATCTGAGGTATTTAACGTGTACTTTCTGAACCAACTGATTATATCAGCACATGACTTATAAACTAACTTAAATCTAGATCAGAAACAAACATCCATCATCCAGTCATTAATTCATTACTGTTAAAAGGGAAATCACATTTCATCACTAATAGATATTTCGGCCTTGCCGGAAATATAAACCGAGACCTTTAGATCAGTGGATAGACACGTTATAGACTTAGATAAGCTTTCAGACTATCTTCTTTTTAAAATATAGTAAGAACATTGTAACGAGTGTGTTGAAAAAAAACAATATTATTTTGTAATTCACATTGATATTATTTTACTCAGGACTATATTTAAGGATGGGAGGTTAAAGGAACTAACCCCTCCCCCCCCCCGATTTTTTTAGCGCCGCATCTTACTACCTGTTTTGGGTTATAGGACTATATACTAATAACACTAATGATTTAAGAATTAGGAAGGCTTATTTTAGAGGAAATCACCCCATTTGCATGTATAGAGATAATGGAAAACATTTTAGGAAATACCACCTTCAGTGCAGCCAACCGGGGTCAAACCCCGAACTCCCCGTCTTCGGCATTCTAGTCAAACATTAGAGTCACGCGTAAGATCACGTGGCCACCGAAGCAGGTCCTAAAATATTGATTTAAGAAAATATTTCTTACATAGTGATAACCTACTGGCCCATTTAGAACACCTTCGTGAGAATGCAGTAGGTGAATTTGATACCCTATTTGATGGTGCTGAGACAATGTATCAGCTCATAGAATGAAAAACTATTTAAATTTTGAGACGAACTGCTATACAGATATGAAGGGTAAACGTACCAGCAATCCTCCTTCGCATTTTTACAACACTAGCTGTTTAAACAGCATCTCTGGAAGACCATTTTTCAACATTGAGGAGGTTGAAGACTTAACTTCGTAATTCGCTGATTGAGAGGATTAGCTCATATCTTGTCATCTCGATATATATTTTTTGATTAACTGTTGTGAGACTGATAATACTAACGGCTTTTTTTTTACTATATTATTATTAGCACCGCGTCTTACTACCCGTTAGGGTTATACGCACTTACGCTAATGTGTAATGGTAGGATGATTGTGAGATGAAATGAAGGACCTACACTTTAACGTGAAATCCGAACCACGGTGGAGGCTGGACATTCCTCACATTCACAAGATGTCTTGTCAGAGGGGAAGGAAGGATTTGGTAATCAGATAAATCTTTGCCGGGACCGAGGATTGAACCCCGGCCGCCAGCATAGAAGTCTGACACCTTACCCCTAGACCACCAGGTCACCTTTTTTTTACTATAAATTATGTCGTTGATACCCTGACCTAGATAGTTAGAATGAATCTCTATGCTTGTTCCCGACTACCTGCGTCTGACGAACCTTTTACGTGCTCTCTTGAAATAAGTAGGTCAAAGTGGAAGAAAGCATTCCAAGAGTAGTAGGTCAAACCTGTTCGGTCAGAATAAAAACTCAGACACACAAAAAAGTAAATATAAAAATATAAGAAACAAAGAAAGTTTGTCTTGAAGAGAGCTGCACCTATTGGCGATTTCGTAACCTTCGTGACACCTGTAATTACATACAGACAAGAACAAAGGAAACCCTTTCCTTGAACGTAAACAAAATAAAAGGATGGGGTGCTGAAACAAGAGATAATTTTAATGAGTATCATGTTGTTTTTTGTGTTTATCTTGTGTTTTTAATGTACTTAAGATGTACAAACAAGGAAAAAAAGCACTGAGCAGGTTTTGAAATAGCTACAGCACTTAATGGATTTAGCAAATACTCTGACATTAGAAATAATTAAATACGTACAGACTGGTTGCGTTTGGAATGGTGTAATTATTTATGACTCAACTAACCTTTAGTGTACAAAGTAAAAAATTACTAAAAATACAATTTATTTAGTTAAATGGTATAAAAATTAACAGAATTAATACCAAATGAAAGGAACTAATTTCGCTCTGTGAATACATCATAGTATGTATTTAGCAAAAACACTTTCCTTTAATAATTATGAAAAATTTGTAAGTTTTCAAAACAAAATTATCAAAATAGACCTTTATACAGAATAATTTAATAAGAATATTCATAGCCAACAACTTACAGTATGATTTCAATAGGAATGACCTTTTTTTAGAAAAAATGTTTAAAAATAATTTTCATGACTAAGAGGAGATGCGGGTATTATGGAATAGTCGGGCAATACGGAATACCATTGTTTTTCATATATAAAGTGTTACAATCTATCTTTAACGATTTCAACTATTACATAAATCAATTTTGAAGATTTAGTGAAGCCCTCACGTACACAGATCAATTGATTGTTTCGTGAGAGATGATTATTTGTTTTGGTTGTCACAAAAACTTTTACATGCTAGTGTTTATCATACTATATTTCTTTAGCCTACTGTTCTTATTAATTCTAATCAACGTTAATTATTAGGAATCAAATAGCCAAAGCTATTATTTATGCTTTAAGAGAGGATTACTCAATCTAAATATCATATTCTGAAAATTGAAATATGACACTTGGACACAGTAATCGAACCCGGGACCTTTGGCTTAATATGCCAATGTTCTAACAAATGAGCTAACCAGGAATTTTCCTGTGCTCAGAGTCATTCTTAACTAATATTTTAAGGCAATCCCTTACAATTATAATAATTGCACAAGTGGCAGCAATAAGCCAACTACCGGGTCTAAGGTGGCTGCGTTATCTGACAGCTCGTGATCTTAGTACAATCACACATTTGTAGCCGACGATTTCCGCTCGTCCATGTCTATCATACTCTCTGCTTTAAAATGTGAGTGAAGAATGACCATGAGCATGGGACGATTCCCACATAGCTCAGTGGTTAAAGCATTTGCGTACTAAGCCATAGGTCCCGGGCTCGATCCCCATGTCAAGCTGTCATTTTTCAATTTTCAGAATTAATCATTAATCATTCATGCTTATATTTGAGCTAAAACAATATTTTACTGCAATTATAACCTAACCAAAAATATTGTTTTTCAAAATGCTGAGTCGGGCACTAAGGAATATACTACTATTCCATAATGCCCGCACATTTTAAAAGTATTTGGTAAGTGATTTAATTTGTCAACGTAAGCTTAAGCATTTTTCCTAACACCTAAGAAATTTATTAAGAGAACAGTGTAACATTTTACATTATTTTAATAATGATTTATTTATTAGTTTTTAAAATCTAGTTATATGCATTTTTATTGTAGTAAAGATAAATATGAATTTATAATATAAGGAACGTACTTGGATGGAACTGCTAATTAGATTAATTGGTACAACTTATCTGGTCAAATTGAAAATTATAAACTAAGAAACATAACGTGAAGATAATTAATTCAAAGAGAGACTATTATTTCAAGGAATTAAGTCAAATAAAACAGGTACAATAACATTTCTAAAAAATCACCATTGAGATTGTTAAGTAATAAAGTTCAAAAATTAAATAGCATAAAATAAGTAAAAATGTAAATCTGTGCAAAACACTATAAAGTAGTAGCAGATTAAAGGATTAACTTATAAGCAATGAAAAGTGTAAATTAGCAAATTGACTAGGTTAGAGTTATTAATATTAAAATTTAAGGACTTGCAATTTTTTTAATACTTGAGATAGAAATACTAGGTTAAGGAAGGTTATGATTTAACAAAAAATAAAAGGTACATTAGTATGCCAACAATAATGAATTTATTAGTTGCATGATTAATTATACTATTAAATAGTTTGAAAATATGTTGATAAGAAATACATGTTCTGTAATATTTAAGATATTTAACTAATGACAGTAAAAATGATTGATAGAAAGGTTAAAATAGTTGACTAAGTTATTAATCATGAATCTTACACGTGTAAGAAACAATTAACAGTATAAAATCAAAGTTAAAAATCGTTTGGGGCTTGTATGGTTGTATATTGTTTATTTATTTTGTTTTATTTTGAACTATGTTTACTGTATTGGTTTGGCGTATTCTGTGCGCTTTTTTTAATGGCTTATCTTTCACGGTACGTATTTCCGGTCGCGGATAGGTCATTCTCGTTTTGGGACTTGTCCCGTATTTTTATCTTCGTGTGCCGTACAACAAAAACATTCCGTGGTTATGTGGTGCAAAACTATACAGTCCTCTTCCTACCAAACAATCGTATTAAAATTAAAGTTAAGACGTAACAAGTATCATAATTTCACTAAATTAGTAAATGAGTGTAAGGGATTTAAGTTAAAGACTTGTTATTCAAGTAAAATAGTTTATAAAATCTGATTGTGTTAACTATCGAGAAAAGATTTATTGGAAATAGCAGATGGGTCATCAAGGTTATGCTTAATCAGTTTCATATATTATAAATACATATAATATAATTAGTTGTTTGTCATGAAAGAAGTGTAACCAAAAAGGAATTTTTTTTGTCATTTTGAAAAATTTGAATCAAAGCAACTTTCCTAATCTGTATGGTTTTAATTATCACCTTATAAAATTTGTTGCAACTCTTGGCTGGGAGACGACATGTTTCAGCGATTACGCCAACTTCAGGTCTGAGACAAACTAATGCAAAAATAGTAAATATTTAAGTTATGATAAAGTAACAAACAAAACAGATTCAAACAATCAAACTAGCAATATGAGGATACACTAAGACATTAACCAAAAAACTGACGTTGAGAAAGTAATCAAGTTGTAAATATAAAATGAGAGAACCAAAGTTATAATATATAAATTTAATTATTAGGAAAAACACCCAAACTATCAAGCTTACCTTCATGTTGGGATTAAGATGTTATTCGTGATGTTAGCATAGTGCAATAGATTTGTGTGCAGTATATTGTTAATTTTATAACCTTTGTGGTGAGTCTTATACAAAGGACTAAGTGACCAACTTAAAATGTTTTGGGAAAGTTAAAAGTTAATATATAGGATGTCAGTAGTCTTTCGGTTGGTTAAACGCTATTGAATATAGATAGACGAAAAATGAAAATAAAATAAATGCTGTTTATCTAGAATGAAAATATAAGACAAAGGGAGTATGAAATTAGGTTCTAATCTTCTCGACACTGGCCCAAACAGGTATCATCTAAGATGCTAGAGGGGCAGGGTTTTTAGTATTGGATTTATTTGAGTTTTTGATTTTCGCATGTTGTGGGAGGTTCTTGATTGTATTGATAAGGGATTGGTTCTAGAATTTTGTTTGGTCATTAAAAACAATATTGTGATGAAAAGTAGGATTATAAATATGGAGGTTTTCAGCAATATTCATTTTTGGACATTTGGTGGAAGGTTGAAGAAGTTTCATGCATTGGTTGATGGGTGTTGGGTGATTACCTTAAGTTTTTAGGTGTTCAGCAAATTTATATTTGGTTCTATTATATTTAAAGTCATTTAAATGATCACCATAACGTTTAGAAATTGATCCTCCAATTTTTCCTATATATGCAGCATCACATTCACAAGTTAGTTTGTATATTCCACTTTTGTTGTATTTATTTCGGGTGTTGAGATTGGAGCTGTATATATATATATTTTTATTGTGTTGTTGATTTCAAATGTTATTTTGATATTATGTGTTTTTGTAAAATCTTAATGGTTTTATTGAGTTCATGGCCTGTATAGTCAAATTTTATCCATTTATGTGTATTAGGATTGTTTGAAATATTTGTGAGGTTATTTCTTTTAACCATCTGGAAATTTTGTTTCTGAAAATTTGTATGTATAATAAAGTGAGAATACCCATTAGTGCTAGGAATTTGTTTGATGATGTTGAGTTCTGTTTTATGATTTTTTTTGGAGAGTGGAATATGAAGTAGTCTATAAATTAGGCTATTGAAAGTTGTCAATTTATGAGTTGTGGAATGGTTGGAATCATTGGGTATAATGGCATCAGTAGGGGTTGGTTTACTATACATTTTGTATTCAAATGTATATTCTTGTTCTTAGAAAGGTTTTGATTTGGGTAATTGATGCTGTTGTTTTGTCCAAGCTCTATTGTGAATTTTAATTTGAAATGAATGTGATTCAGAATGTCACCATTGTTAAATAGGAGGGGGTCAAAGATATTGTCATAAATGATAAATATATCATCAACATATCGGCAATAGAATTGAATATTTATGTAGGCCTACTTGGTGAGGTAGTTGATGATTTTGGGGGCATTGTTCTGCATGAAAATTTCAGATAATATACATGATATTGTTGATCCCATGGCTAGATCATCTTGTTGAGAATAAAATTTATTGCTAAATTTGAAGTACTTTTCATTTGCTATGGTTTAGGTAATGCTAGTGATTTGAGCAGTATACTCTTTGGAAAAATCATTTTCTATGAGTGTGGATTTGATTATGTCAATAGTTTCATTGATGGGGACATTCGTATGAAGGTTAGAAACGTCTAGTGACATGAATTTGTATTTGGAGATCAAGAGCTATGTTTTGAAGTTTGTTGGTGAGATCATAAGAGCTTTTAACATTGTAGGAGTATGGAAGTTGAAGATTATTGTTTAATACATGTGTTTTGTTTTGTTTTTTGCTATTTATAAGCTGGTGCATTTGGGTAGTTTACTAAAGGTCTTATTGAAATATTTTGTTTGTGAATTTTGGCTAGTGATGTGAAATCAAGGGCTTTAAGATTCATGTTAAGTAGTTTGTAGTTATCTTTAGGATCAATGGTTTGCTTAGTCTTTTGAAATTTAACGGGGGATCGGTTTTGAGTTAAATAATATTGTTGTTGTGTGTATAATATAATGTTTCAGAAATGTACTCATCCAGATCTATTAAGCTTATATTGTTACCTCTATCAGCCTTAACAATGATGATTTTATTTGTTTGAAGCTTCTTTTTAAGTTTTTTTTTAACTTCAGAGAGTTCATGAGTAGGGCAGATATTGTTTGGATTCTTTTTGATGATTTTTTTTAAGGTGGTTAGATATAATGTGTCATGTCTGTTCCTTGGAATCATGATCAATATGCTGGCATTCTCACTGTAAATTATAAGGGAATGTATTTTGTTGGTAAGAGGTTGTGAATGAAAGTTAAACTTATAGCCTTGGTTAAATACCTGTTCTTCTTTAGTATTAAACTGTGTTTTGGTGAGTTTAAAGGTTCTAGGGTAAAATTTGTGGATTTGCAAATGGTGACCTGGTGGTCTAGGGGTAAGGTGTCAGACTTCTATGCTGGCAGCCGGGGTTCAATCCTCGGTCCTGGCAAAGATTTATCTGATTACCAAACCCTTCCTTCACCTCTGACAA
>CABFOW010000423.1:136963-153634 GCA_902141385.1 Timema californicum
TTATTATTATTATTATTATTATTATTATTATTAGCACCGCGTCTTACTACCCGTTCGGGTTATACGCACTTACGCTACTGTGAAATGGTAGGGTGATTGTGAGATGAAATGGAGGACCTACAGTTTAACGTGGAATCCGAACCACGGTGGTGGCCTGGCATTCCCCATATTCACAAGATGTCTTGTCAGAGGGGAAGGAAGGGTTTGGTAATCAGATAAATTTATGCCGGGACCGAGGATTGAACCCCGGCCGCCAGCATAGAAGTCTGACACCTTACCCCTAGACCGCCAGGTCACCCGATTAGTTATTGAAACACTACGGATTAATTCCCCTAATATAATAATGCTGTGATGATATATTTAGGTTTATATAGCTCTGTGGTCCAGCGCCTATCATCACTGTACGGAATATATACCGTTTAACTAGCTGTTAATTGCTCCGTGGCCGAGCACTAATTAAATCTGAATATTTAATTAAATTAAAGAAAGAGAACTATTGATGGCTGTTTATTCACACACGGTTTATTTAAATTACATCTGTTAATTACTTATACATACACCAGTTAAATGCTTTATATCAATGCACACTTGTGATATTAACGTAAATTATTGTATTCTGTGTTAAACTGCGACTGCGAGAGCCAGTGTTAGTGCATTTGTGAGTCACTGACTACGTTGCTTGTCTGTGTGTGCTAGAGCGACTTGTGTGTGTGCGGATGCTTGGCTGTTTGGCTTGGCTGCCTTTAACATACGCACAACGGCTTATATATGACATACCCCTTGCCTCTTGCTCCCTTCGTCAACAGTGTGAAAACTAACCAATAGAAAGATTCCTGGCGACCGGTGTTGTAAAGGCTAGCTTCTTATTGGTATAGGGAATTGACGTCTTTTGTCAAATACTGCGGAGTTGTTCTTTATAATAGGAAATATTATACAAAACCTATTTTAGTGGTGTAATCCTTTTCCCATTATTTCTGAAAAGCGCGTGTTTCTTCATGGATGAATCATAAAAGGATACTCTACATATGTTACTTTAAAGAAATATTACCTTCATCTATGACTTTTTACATAATTTAGAGTGATCCAAGCCAATATCATTACATTGTTAGTACTATTTTATTGTTTTACACATAGTATTTGGATGTTTTTTACACTTTCTTATGAAACATTTGTTAATTTTAGTAAATATAATTAATTTTTATATGAAATGGGCAGTACTCCATTTTGCACTCCTTCTTCCATATTGCCCTCATTTGTTCCACATCTTTTTTTTAAGTGCTCATACAGGAAATAAAAAGTTATTAATTTTTCTTTAAACACTAAAAATAGTTAAAAACATATTAATTATAAGTTCAATATGTAACTAGAGGAGAAAATAAGAAAATACGCTTTGCTATTAATAAAAAAGTAAATGGTATTCCATAAGTTAACTATGCAAAAAAATTAGCAATGTGGACCACATAAATATAATATGTTTACATTTGATCAAAGTTCTTTTCTAACAGAATTTTACTATTGTCAGCTCATACATAATGTATTAACATTTTATTAATGAATTTTAAGTTATTTGACTTTTTTTTAATAAAAGGTAGTAAAAAGTCACTTGATGTATATACTACGTTTTGGTTCACGAATAAAGGCTGAAGAAATATTTTAACATATTTGAAAAATATATTTTTTATTTTTCAAAATACAGAGCTAGTGCTAAACTATTTGATTAAAATTTACAAATGTGTATATGATTTTCTAAACTTCCCATCCATCAAGGCGTATAGATTATTTATCTATCCTATTAATAGGTAATAGCTATAATTGTTTGAAATCTATTTTAATTCATTATTGGCTACCTACTCTAGTCGAGACCTCTAAAGCACAATATTTCAACATGTTGACTAATCAGTTTTGATAGTTTGACAGTTCGAATCCTGGTCAGGTCACAGTTACTTTAGTCTTAGCTTGATACACAATTGGCTCTAGTACGAGAAATTTGTATGTTTCAATAAGTCCGTCCCCAGGTGAAAACCATCAGAAAGGTGGCTACTAGCTGTACACCTTTTCTTTTACCTTCTTCTAAGGGGTAGCTAAAGTGTGACTTTTATGACCTACCCAACATGTTACCCACTAATATTTATGTTTACACTATAGACATATAGATTAAATAAACATGCAGTGCGTGCACGTAGCCTAACATAAACTCTAAGAAGATTTGTCAACTCGTACAAGAAATATGAACGTTTCTCAGTAGTCACATTATGCATAGCGCACCCCTCTTCTGTTTGCAAAAATTTATAGAGATAGCGCTTTCTAATACTTTCCTCTAGGATCAAGGCTCCCAAAGTCCATCTAGTATGGCACCCATGCTCTTCACCATGTTAAGTTTCAGTCACTATATCCTTGCGATATTAAATTTCATCAATAGGTTCTCGTTATGTTGAATTTAAGTTAGTGGATCCTCTAAATGTTGAATTTACAGTCCATAAATGATTGTTATGTAGAATTGTAATCATTACTTCTCATTATGTTGGATTTCCTTCAATATATCTTTGTGATGTAGAATTACAATTAACAGGCTTTCATGATGTTGAAGTCATTATGTTCTCGCGATGTTGAAATTTCATTCAATAGGTCCTCGCGATATTGAATTTCAGTCAATAAGCCCTATCGATGATAAATCAAAGTCACTCACAAACCTCCTCGTCTCCTCAGAGCAGAAGTCCATCGGAATGATGTTAGAGGTTCGAGGTGAGCATGTAATCTGTCATCCACGTCCGGTGCAGTGATGTGGCAAGCTAGTATTCAGTCGACTGGCTCATTCGTCCTGTACTATGAACACAAACACCCACAGAGCTTAGGCGATATCACCACCAGGGGAGGAAATGGATACATTTTAACAAAACTTTGACACGCTCAAGCTTGATAACGAACTGGGCATGTTTTTGAAGGCATTTTCAACTTCAAATTACGTAAGGTAAGGTTTTTAACTTCAACCTTCCTCATTCATAACACATTAGCGTAAAAGAGTTCATATGAAATATAACCCGAACGAGCAGTGAGACGCAACGAGGCAAAAATAAATAAATACAGGATGGCAAAGACAAGTAAAAAAACAAAATAGCATGGCTTCATTAAAAATAACATTACAATTCTCAAAATTACATTAAACTATATCAATTTTCGTAAACTACTTTATATAGGCTCTATATTTGTTTTTGTCCTAGCTGTTTGTAGTTTGATCCTCGTGTTCATTTTGTATACTATTCATAATATTTGGGTTATGGCTCTTATTTTGCTTTAGGTTTTTCATTGATGGTCTTGTTTGGGGAAACTAGGTATTGCGGGGTCATGAATTGCGGTGGTGTAAATGGCGTTCTTTGTGTTCTGTTCCTTATGTTTGCTTCATATGTTGCATTCCTTGAGTTGTACTCTAGCATAATCCTCCTTACTCCAGAAGTGAAAAGCACTTGCTTCTTTGTGCTCTGCTTCGTGTGTTATCACTTGTGCTATTTGCTGTGTTTTGTTACTTTGCTTTTTTCTTATGTTATGTTCCATGTATTGTGTTCCTTGAGCTGTGATTCAGCATCCTCCTCCTCCTTACAGCAGGAGGGAAGCTCATTTGCTTTTTTGTTCTATGCTCCCCATGTTACTACTTGAGTTATTTTCCTTGTGCTATGTTCCTTATGCTATGTTACTTGAGTTGCGCCCCAAGTTGCACTCTCACGCCCTCCTCCTTGTTGCAAGAACGAGGCATGTTGGACTAATTGGTTTATTTGCATCATGTTACGTGTGTTATGTCCCTGTGCTATGTTACTTGTGCTATGTTCCTTGTGTTATCTTCCTTTTGTTGCGCACTGTGATCTGCACTCTAGCGTCCTTCTTCTCCTCCTTGTTGCAGGAGTGGAGGTGTGGGGGGACTCCAAGATGGACGGCTCCGAACGGACATGGTTCACGGTGGTGCTCGTTCTAGCCACGGTCCGCTTGAGCACCACCGGTCTCTTGGACTGGGCTAGGGCCGACAAGTTGCCTGTCAACATACCTTGGTTGCCTTGTGAGTACAACACTCGCACTCTCCACTGTCGGGTATAGTTCAGGGTTCAGGGCGATTCACTTCATTTATCTAGTTCAACAGTTCAGCCGTTCGTGAACTGTTGCTTATAGTTCAGTCTTTTGAGACCTACAGCTTGAAGTTCAGTCGTTTATGACCGAACTACAGCTTATATTTTGTTAGACACATACAACTTGTAGTCCATTATTATTATTATTATTATTATTATTATTATTATTATTATATTTCCTACATATTTCACAAAATAATTTGTATCATGATTAAATAATTTGTTCAAAATGCGCCTAATAAGATAATTTAAAATAAACTTATAAACTTATATTTTTAATAAAACCATGAGCCTAGAATTTTACAAAAAAACAAAAACAGATATTTGAGTTTTGTTATTTTGTTTGTTATTTTGGGGTGTATTCTATGGAGAGACACTAACTAGTTAAAAGAGAATGATTAACTCACTTTTCATACACAGAGTATGTCCCATTGTATTAGTGATATATTTTATCTTTATGGAATGAACAAGAAAAGTTTGTCTTACGTTAATCCTAAAATCTATCTTTATGTATGCTACTACAATTCCATACTATGCACATGGGTACGAGTTCGTCACAGGGTTCCCCAACCCATAGCCCGCGAGACATATCTGGCTGGCCCACTTGTCTCCAACATTTCTGTACTATGTATTATCCATCCTACAGGCATAGTATAGTCCCACTAAATAAAGAGTTTAATTTAGGTGTGCACATAATTTTAAATAACAATAAAAACAGCACTTAAAACTATTTTAAGCTGCGCTAAATTATTTTATCACTTTAATAACTTGATTCCTACCTCAGTGACCACATGGTCAAAGGAACTACTCTCACAGTAGACTAAATTGTCGATAACGGGGAGATCAAAGTTCATGGTCAAGTGTATTGAGTGTGGTTTATCCAAAATTGATTTCCAGCCTCCCTCCACGCAAATGAGGGTACACTTTCTCTAAATATAGCTCTCCTCATCCCTAAAACCATTAATGTTATTAGTACTTAAGCGTATAACCCAAACGGATAGTAAGGCGTGGTGATTGAAGAAAAATCTTCATTTTGGGAATTTTTATTTACCTAATGTATTAATAATTCTTCGAGTACTTTACCAACAGCCCACATACAAATCTGGGAAAATATAAGTTTTTAAATAAATTTTGAATATATCCTGTATATTGATGATTTTATATTACATAGTTAATATAGAACAACAAAGGTGGACACGCAGATTAAACGTAGGATCATATGGCTTAGTTTGCCGGTGTCGGGGAGGTTAAGGGTTGGAATTCCAACCGGATGTCCAGAGGTATTTTTTTACCATATGCCGCCTCATATTTCCTTCATTAAAATGCTGTTACATTTCCTTTAAATGATATGTTCCTCATCCTTTATTCACCAGAGGGATTAAAATGTGCTTAGTCCGGATTGGCAGTAAGACATGCTTCAAAAAACAAAAGTTTAGAATATAAATAAGCAATTTTGATTCTATGTGCTGTGGCCCACAGCACCCCCCATTTAACCAATCATACATTGGCTCTGCTCTACATACCTCATGGGAATGTATTTTCTTTGCTCTCTAGTCAATGAGTATTCTCCTGATTGATGAGAACAATCCACTGGTACCGTTTAGATCAACTCTGCTTACGCTGGAAACACGCCACGCCACTTGCAATTGGCTTTAACCCTGTCATATTCTTAGCTCAGAGTAAAAGTCAGGAGGGAGAGTATTTTAACTTGAAATGGTGATAAAATTACATTCCTTGAAGTGTTGGCCGAATCACAAATGAAGGCATTATCCAACACTTGTCGAAATGGCATCACTGCTTAAATACTTGACACGCATCAGTAAGTAAACAATTACAACTTCCCTGTCTTACGTCATAAGTTGCCTGTTGCTATATCTAGCTTCTGAACAAAGCGCTTCTCCAAAATGTATATAGTGTTTGTAATCACAGTGGCGTGATGTGAAATTATCCAGTTTTGTTTTAATTCTCCCGCCTCTTATTACTCGTCTTCGATATACTCATATATAACTAAGTTAATGAGATAGGGATAAGGAATGTAGATTTTAGACTAGATGTATCCACGTTTGCGTGGATTGAGTGTGGAAAACCACCCTTAGTAAATCCGACCGGAATTTGAAATCCAATCTGCCCGTCACCGGCAATTTTAAGTAGAGAGTGACGCTTTAGACAATGCGACCATCGAAACAGAGTTATTTAATACTAGCTGAGGTACCCGGTGTTTCCCGATAGAAATGCTATTTTACTTTAGCATCACGTTTTACTATCCGTTCGGGTTACACGTATATGTACTAATTACGCTAATGTGCTAAGGACGAGGAATATCGACTTTAGAGGAAGTGCACCCACATGGGAGTGGAGAGAGAGAGAGTGAAAAACCATTCAGGGAAAACCTCCATATTCTAACACCGATCTCACCGTCATCGGCAGTATAGTCTATTCAAGAGTCTATGTGATTACCGAAGTGAGTTGTTTTATAAGTCATTCACGAGCTAAGTTTACCTGTATGACAGCTCGAAATGTTACTATAAGTAGTCCCTAATATATCACTACGCCAACAGCTGACATCTATCACTTTGGATGACTGTAAATGTGATAGTTAACCACAGTAATTTAGGCCAATATTATTTATATATTTATTTGAGGTCGGACAAAAAGTTTATTTATAGTTGTATTCCCCTTTAAAAAAATATTAACACCACTTTCAAAAAAACTTCTAATGAACATAGCTTCAAAATGGCCGCTGACGAATCTAAACCATATGATTGAACATAACGGTAAACAAGTTTTTTACAATGATGCAGACATTCAGTTGATTAAAATATTTTATTCAGTTAAATATTTCAAAATACGATAAAATAATCATAAAATTATTTATTGTATGTAAAAAAATGACAACAATTTTCTCTTTTCCAAGTAAATACGATGCCTGTAATAAAAGGTATTGATGTGTGCACTATATTACACAAAATCAGTAACGTTCCAAAACGAAAAATAAGTACTTTTAATTATGTTTAAAATATTGTTTCGAGTTGGATAAAATGAAATTATTTAAAAAAATGAAATAGTATGAAAAAACTTAAGTTTACATTATTTTAAATGTAATATATAATAGGTAATTAAAGATCTTTACATTTATAACAAAACTGTGATATTTTACAAGTGTTGGCAACCCAAAACCTTAACATATGATTTTCGAACTGTCATCCAGGTAAAAACCTATCGTGAATGGAATATAAGTTGCCCGGGTCCTCATTATATGTATCTATCTTATATCCTCTTTGTTTGTCCGTCATAAGCATTGTGTGATATCCACCGCACGCCGACGTCTGAAACAAATTATTGATTTGCTTCCGACCCATATTTTAATTAATTTAAAAGAAATTAATAACATTTTTTTTTAAATTCCAGTTTCAAAGAGTACACATTCATGTACAGGGACTACTAAATTTTAAATATCATACCTCTGTGTGCGGTAGGATATCGTGCAACGCTCGTGACAGAAAAACAAACTGCTCCAATGGCCGAATGGTCTAAGGCGTCTCTCTCAAGTTAGGATGGCCTGTTAGTGACGAAGAGGTTGGGGTTTAAGTCCAGGTTGGGGTTCATGAAGGGTGTTTTCCTAAATAGTTCCCCACTCTCTTTCGACGAAAATGCGTTTGGATTATAAAAGGTTTCTTTGCTCGTCCCTACCTTATTAGAGTTTAGTTTATTCGTTAAAGAGACATAATACATACATTTTCATGGATAAAGAAAATAAAAATACCAACATTAAACTTCTAAAATGTAAGTTTGACCTATTTAACACACAGAGAAAACTTAACAACTGAAAGATGTGGGAAATAAAATTAAAAAAACGAAACAACCCTGCTCCACTCAGGGATGAATTAAATTAAACTTTGAGAGTTATATTGTCATGGAGAGTTAACTGTCAGGATAGGTACCAATGACTTGGGCCCAGAGAAGCTCCACTCCAATTGGTGGAGGCTGTTGTAGGAGGTGGCGTATGCGACGGTGAGGGCGAGCAGGCCCCCCGGGATCGGCAACAATGGTTCTGATAAGAGGATTATCTGAGTTTCGGAGTTTACGAAAGATTCTATCGGTCCTCTGGCTCAAAATGAAATTAGAGTAATTACCATATATATATGTGTGTGTATCCTTAACAGGCATCGCCGCATTACCCACTAGGCAGATGCCTAAGGCGTGAGATTTTTGGGGGCGTAACATTAAAAAATATCAAATTGTTTAGAGCAGCGCCCTCTCCGAGGTATGACGTCACGGGATGTGAAACCACAACCCTTGTTTTTAACATGAATGAACATAAGTTTCACTCAAATAACACACGTGGACTGAGCTGTAGCTGAAGATTGCTTGTTATAGATTGCTCGTGTATGGTTAGATTTCTGTTGGGTTTACTATTGCCATCTGTCGGCTAATATTTGAGTCATTCATATGAAAAGTTGTGCCAGATATACACGGGAGCAGCCATTTTACACGGTGGGCATATAATTATATGGGGTACATTGTAAATAGTAGCATTAAATAGGCCTATAGCATCATTATTTGTATTCATTAATAAATAACAGTATTATGTTTTGGTGGGTGGGAGTTGTTAGGAGGAGGTGGGGGATGGGGTGCAGCTCATGTGCCTAGGGGTGCCATATCACTGTGACAGTTTAAAATTAAAATAAATATAATTTCTAAACAGGAGACAATCAACTGAACCCACGCTTATCAACGTCAAAATGGAACTAAAAAGGTAGAAAGTTTCCATGAGCCTATCAGATAGTGATATCACTTGCAACTGTCACCAGATAATTATTATTAGCACCGCGTATTACTACCCGTTCGGGTTATACGCACTTACGCTAATGTGCAATGGTAGGGTGATTGTGAGATGAAACGGAGGACCTACAGTTTAACGTGGAATCCGAACCACGGTGGAGGCCTGGTATTCCCCACATTCACAAGATGTCTTGTCAGAGGTGAAGGAAGGGTTTGGTAATCAGATAAATCTGTGCCGGGACAGAGGATTGAACCCCGGCCGCCAGCACAGAAGTCTGACACCTTACCCCTAGACCGCCAGGTCACCGTCACCAGATAATGATATCACTTGCAACTATCACCAGATAGTGAGTGATATCACTGGCTATTGTCACCAGATGTCACCATCCTCCTTTGTTTCAGTCGAGAATGAGACACGCTGCTATGAGGAGCTGGGAATGTATTACTGTCACCAGATAGTGATATCACTTGCTACTGTCACCAGATAGTGATATCACTTGCTACTGTCACCAGATAGTGATATCACTTGCTACTGTCACCAGATAGTGATACCACTTGCTACTGTCACCAGATAGTGATATCACTTGCTACTGTCACCAGATAGTGATATCACTTGCTACTGTTACCAGATAATGATATCACTTGCTACTGTCACCAGATAATGATATCACTTGCTACTGTCACCAGATAGTGATATCACTTGCTACTGTCACCAGATAATGATATCACTTGCTACTGTCACCAAGATAGTTATATCACTTGCTACTGTCACCAGATAGTGATACCACTTGCTACTGTCACCAGATAGTGATAATACTTGCAACTATCACCAGATAGTGAGTGATATCACTTGCAACTGTCACCAGATAGTGATATCACTTGCTACTGTCACCAGATAGTGATATCACTTGCTACTGTCACCAGATGATCACCATCCTCCTTGTTTGTTTCAGTCGAGAATGAGACACGCTGCTACGAGGAGCTGGGATGTCTAAATGTCACCAGATAGTTATATCACTTGCTACTGTCACCAGATAGTGATATCACTTGCTACTGTCACCAGATAGTGATATCACTTGCTACTGTCACCAGATAATGATATCACTTGCTACTGTCACCAGATAGTTATATCACTTGCTACTGTCACCAGATAGTGATACCACTTGCTACTGTCACCAGATGATCACCATCCTCCTTGTTTGTTTCAGTCGAGAATGAGACACGTTGTTACGAGGAGCTGGGATGTCTAAATGTCACCAGGGAGTGGTATCACCTCATATTCCGACCATTCAACGTGTTCCCGCTACCTAGAAGGGTGATAGACACCAGATTTGTCCTTTACACCAGGAAAAATCCCCTGGAGGTTTGTCTTTCTTGCGAGTCCAAGTTAATTTGATGTGGTTTTTCTTAACACCACGTCTTATAGCCCGTTCGTGTCATATGCTTATGTACTAATGACGCTAATGGTTTTATTGATTATGAAGGTTATATTAAGAAAAAGGGTGCCCACATTTTTCTGAAGGGTGGAAAACCATTTTGGAAAACCACCTTGAATACACCCGACCAAGATTTGAACCTCACTATCCCCGTTATTGGCTGTCTAGTCTACGGTGAGAGTTAGAGCGTTAGACCACGCGGCCACTGAAGCGGAGATCCTTTAAAGTTAAGGGAAATTTACCTTAATTTTTTTAACACAGAATCTTACTACCCATTCCAGTTATAAGCATATATACCAATTACATTAGTGTGTTAAGGATGAGTAAGGTTGAATTTAGAGGAAGTGTACCCGCTTTTACATGGAAAGCGAATTGATTTTTTTAAAGCTACGATTCTGCGTAGGTTTTGGCCAAAGTACATTGTTCTTTAACAATAGTCTGAAACCTTATTCATGGTCTACCAGCATCATTGACCATCATTGCGTCGACCTAACACCCGCCAGAGACTTTTAATCGAGCTTCTATTAGAATTTGAGCCTTATGAGCGCATCTCAAGTCCAATTAACCTGGAAACTATATACAAGATTACGCTCGAAATAATAACGATCCAAGTGATAAATTTTGCATTTTTGACTTGTTAACCGTGAAATTAGGATCAGATTAATATGGTTAAAAATTATATTAAATACCATTCAATTTTGGTATATACTTTAAAATATAATAAAACAGTTTTAGTCTCCATTAATGTATTAGAAATAATAATAATAATACAGAAAACTGAACCACATTGACATCTGGCTTAGGTTCTATTACCTATCTAAGCTAGGTATCATGTGGTATATACGAGTATATGTATGTGTAGACCTATATTCACATATTAGGCCTATATAATATTGTGCATTTGGGTTACATATCTCGTAGCCCCGTAGTGGAAAGATTAGCCTAATATACCGTTGAACAGAGGATGCCCAAATTGACTAATCATACATCCTTTCCATGGAGGCTCTTTAAATGTCCCGACGAAATGAGGTGATAGTGAGTGTGAAGGGGTGGAACTAATGAGGATCTTGACCTAATTTAAGATTAATTAACCAAATCTTGGGGACCATGGGAACTATTCCCCTTTCGGTAAAGATGCCCAAAGTACCAGCCGGGAATTGAACCCGGGACCCCTATAATCGTAGCTACAATAGCCCCCATGGCTTCTTTAGTGCTGACTGACAGCTGCTAAACACATGTTTTTGCAGGTCATATAGTTCGGCGTAGGGACACATAATTTGGTCAGGTAACTTTTCAAATCCGTTAGCTCTCAGCTGTGAGCTGTCAGTCAGCACCAAAGAAGTCATGGGGCTACTGTAGGTGTACTAACCACTACACCACGGGGTCATATGGAATTTTCAACGTAGAGCTAAGTATTTGAAGGTGCTAGTAATTCTAAGTCATGTTGAGCTCGACTGCTGAGGACGGGGAGATTGAGATTCGAATCTCGGTCGGGTGAACTGGGGGTAGTTTTTCCTAAATTGTTTTCCACTCTCCATCCACGCAAATGCGGGTTCACTTCCTATAATTAAACATTCTAAATTCCTAATCCATTAGAGTAATTAGTACTTTAAGCGTATAAACCGAACGGGTAGTAAGACACGGTGATAAATAATAATAAAATAATAAACAGTAATTCTAAACTTACAAACTTGTACAATGTTCCAGGGTCACGTTCTGCGAGTGTCCAATGACCAGACGATTCGCAAGTCTTACTTTGACCCGAAGAAAGAGACCAAACTCATCATTCATGGGTTTATCGACACCCCTCTCAGCACCTGGGTCAAGGTCAGTAAAATTATTTGTAATTACAATATGGTATTTTAGGGGATTTCCAGGTTAGGCCTAAGCTGTAACTTATGATAGATATTATCACTACCCTCATATGGATTATCCACGTATGTATACTAATAGGGTAAGAACGAGTAGGGTAAAATATAGAGGAAATGTATGCCTGGATTTTCGTGGAATGAGGGGGAGAAACCATTTAAAATTAAAAAACTTTCTTTCTACACCTGACAATATCAACTTTCACATGTTCATACGTCAGGCTATGATATCTGCAGCTGTCACTTTTGATAGTCATTATTAATACCCATAAAATAAAGCTAATAATACAGTAAAATTGTATCATTGTTGACTGCAAAAAAGTTTGTATTTTTTTAAAAGATCCTTCCAAATTAAAATTGGAAAAGTTTGTTTATTATTAGCTGTGCTGTCATAATCTGTTAGTCTGTAGGTCGTGTGTGGATATAATACGTATTTAGAAAGTACACTTCAGATTCTACAACATAAAAAGCAAACTCATGCACTGTAATGACCTTGTAATCAAACGTGACTATTAAACGATCCTATTTAAAGGAAAAATATAATAGAATATCTTGAAAGCATATTTTTCATAGTCATCTGATCAACTATTCACCAAACAGTCCCTCCGGAGGCTTTGCGGTGCTTCCGACAGTTCTCACAATAAAATGTCAAAGTCATGGCTCAAGAGAAAGAATAGGCGTCATTCGCCAATCTCCCCTCCCTCCCACTCTTCATACAATTGTTCCTAATCATTATACTTTCAATAAGACGCAAGATAAACCAACTTTCCATTTCGTTTTATGATTTGTGGCTCTGTTTATTATATAGTATCTTGTGAACTGGCGAAGATTATGCACCTTGAAAACCATTAAATAGGTATGAGAGAGCTTATATTATATGTAGCACTGTTGTGTTTAGTTCGCGTATGGTATGGTTATACTTTAATAATAATAATAATAATCTTTATTTGGATGAAGTTTTTTTTAATAACCTTGTCTTACCACCTGTTGTGGCTATATGTATATATGAAAATTATCCCAATGGGGTAGGGATGAAGATGGAAGCATTTTATAGGTAATATACCTATATTTGCGTGGAAGCAGAATGAGAAACCATTTAGGGAAAACCACCATCAGTAGACCCGAATCTCCCCATCATCAGCAGGCCACCCTAAAATGAGTGCCTGGTTATGACGATTGTTATATTACGGTGCACTAATTACTCTAGTAGGGTAAGGGGGAATGGGGGTGTTGGGGGGAGACAGAACTTGGGCCTCGATTCTGAGCACACCTTTATCCACGTATCTGTAGTCAGCAGACGTGAGTGGTAGCCAGAAAATGTATTGTCGCAAATGACAGGTTTTTGTGATACAAGAACTAACAAATGCTCAATACCAATTTTTTCTTCCATTTTCCAAACTCAAACAACTACTCAGAACCATAAATAATATATATAATAAGAAAGCACAAGTTTATTTTAACAGAAAAAAAAAGAAAGCAACCACATTGTTCAAAGTTTTACATAAGACTAAGATGTTGAAACTCAAACCCCGACCTTCTCGTCCTGCAAACCAGAATAAATTATCTTGAAATGTATACCGTGTGCCAGTCGAAGCGGTTATTGGCACAAAAGCGCGCCAAAAATGTAGCCACATCCATAACGATCTCTTGCCAGATGTTATTCAAACTTCACCCTTTGTCAGAAAATGAAGTGGTGGCCAGATTGTGGGATGTATTGTCTGTCCTCAGGAGATGCGACGAGAGCTCCTGAAGCACGCTGATTGGAACGTTGTGGTGGCCAGATTGTGGAATGTATTGTCTGTCCTCAGGAGATGCGACGAGAGCTCCTGAAGCACGCTGATTGGAACGTTGTGGTGGTAGATTGGGCAGGAGGTTCGTTACCCCTCTACACCCAGGCTACAGCCAATACCAGGCTTGTAGGGCTCGAGGTGGCCTACTTCATCAACTATCTTCAGGTAATTGTCATTTGAATTTAAGAAATTGATCATCGAACAGGAGATATAATAACTAGTTCAGCGCATTGATCTACCACAAAGGATTTGTCCTTTCTAATATTTAATAGAGATATTTTTTCAGTGTGTGTATGTGCTTGTGCATTTCACACCCCTTATTTACCACTTAAGCACAGCTGGGTATGATCCATCCTTGGTGAAAGATTCCAAGATTGAGGTTTGAAAACATATGCGTCGCTTGCTCTTTGTTATTGGAAAGAACAGAGTCAACCTATTTCCACTTTAGATTATAAAATACAAATAATTTCACACCAAATTAATAAAAGTTATTGTAATCTTTTATGCATAGCTCAAAATGTATTTTTTAATTTTATGAATGAAATAATTCATAGTTTCTTTTATAGTACCAAAAATGTCCCACATGATCAGATTATTGAAGGAGGGAAGAAGGGGTCCTCTACCCCTTTTACAATAGAGACATTTGTTTGCACAATATTCCATATGAATAATTTATGAGAGCCACATAGATTTGGTTTTTCAATCTTGCATTGATCCTGACAAAGTAAGTTTCAGTGATATGATTGTATCCGACGATTTCGAAGATATTTTGGGTGAGATTAGCCCAACAAAGTCTGGCGAAATCATACAGCTGTTATCTGTACAGTTATTGTTTGAAGCGTTCAATAAACATTTGGATATTTTCAGAAATAGTTATGGGCTCATTTTCAATTTTCAGATAACATGAATATGCTGCAAATAATGTGTCGAGTGAAGGAAATCAGCTGCTTCCTTTATTATCTATAAGGATGGTGGTTCCTTAGAGTCTTGCATTTGATGCATCTGTCCATAATAAATATATGGTAGTGTTTTGTTATTGTATGGGACCACAAATAGTGTGAAACTTTTCTCCTGTGTAGTATTTAATTTTATTAATAAATATATATTATTGCTAAACCTTAATTACATATTATTTCAATAATATATTATTGTATTTTATTGAAAGATATCTTAGAGACGTATCTCACACATATTCGTGAAGTATGCATAAAGTTTATGAGAAAATCATTGGTTCAAACTATATTGTCGTATCACTTGAAGAGCTTTTTATATGAAAACTGGATTATTATTCCCCCAATGTTCTTGTTAAGGCTACCACTGATACATTACGTTGATCAAATCAATGATAGAAGCAGCCAACTCACAGTACCGTTTTGAAAATTGTTTTCTTAAACAATATTTTATTTATTAATTCATAGATGACTTATTTTTTAGTTTAAAAGCTACTAAAATTGTTTTTATATATTTACTCATTAAGCTGTGTGATCTGCATTTGTCAGTTTTAATACCTATTAAATAACACTAATATAGTTATTATCCTTATTTTCTGGAACCACACCCTACTAACAGTTTGGGCTATACACATGTGTAAAAATTACTATAATATGCTAGAGATGAGGAAGGTTCGATTTATAGAAAGTGTACAAATATTTGCATTGAAACAAAGAGAGGGAGTGGAAAACCATTTAGCAAAACCACCTTCAGTACACCCTACCGGTATTCAAACCCCGATCTTCCCATTATTGGCGGCTTAGTCTAGTGTGAGAGCAGCGTGGGTTAGTCCATACGACCACTGAAGCAGGTCTAATTATATACAATAGTAAAATTATATCAGTGTTGACCGCTAAAAAATATGTTTGTATTTTATAAAATGTATGTATACCAAACTCATACAATAGTACTATATTGGTTATTGAATGGCTTAAACTAAATAATTTTAGAACTTAAGCACCAGCATTTGCCTGGAAAGAGGTTGGTAAAGCAGATTGAGGAGATAAACAATGGTATTTCCAATGCACTTGATTGGTATTAGAACACTGCCCCCCCTCCCCGAATAATTGTAAAGACAGAGAGCCCATTGCAACCTACAATATGTCAGAACAAGCTCCCTTCCATTGTCTAAAGTGGCATTCATTTCGCAGTCAACGTTTGGGCTGGACCCAGCAGATGTCCACCTGATCGGGCACAGTCTGGGGGCTCACACCGCCGGTTATGCCGGAGAGAGGATCGTGGGGTTAGGTCGTATAACCGGACTTGACCCCGCCGAGCCCTTCTTCCAGGGTATGCCCACCATTACTCGCCTTGACCCTTCTGACGCCAAACTTGTCGACGTCATACACACGGACGGCAAATCCATATTCCTGCTAGGTGAGGGCAAGCAACAATTCATTCACGTGTTTTTTCAAAGTATTATCACACAAATTATTGTAACCAACAACCTTGATGAGCACATATTATAAATGTCAGACTCGTCTAGTCAGTTTGTCAGTGATAGATCTGGACTTGAATCCCAGCTATTCATATTATTTAAGGGTGGTTTTCTCATTTTCTCTTCATGCAAATTCAAGCAAATACCATCTAAATTATATCTTACTTATCCCTACCATATTTATGGGATTAATAATTATGGTTAGCCCAAACGGGCTGTGAGATGTGTTGGGGGGGGGGCGGGGAGGGGGGGGGG
>CABFOW010000423.1:153668-247781 GCA_902141385.1 Timema californicum
AGGGGGGGGGGGAAACCAGAGGTTAAACCCTTGCCAGGGGGGCATGCAGACTAAACATCAACTCGTGTATTTTGGTTTGATAGTAACAAAAATGTTGGGGTTCAAATTCATTCTGGGTGAATAGGTGTTTTTTTCTTAAATGATTGTTTCCAATCTCCCTCCACACAGGTGCAAACATATTTCATATAAATTATACCTTTTTTAAAATCCCTAAGCCATTGGAGTAAGTAAATGTGTGTAGCTGACCCTATGTTGGTAGCAAGACTCAAACCAGAAGTAAAAGTGAAATAATTTCACTACTAATCAAGAATTTTCTCTGCATTATCCTGGACATACAGCAGGAAAATCTTGTATTGAAAAAACATTTCTAGTGCTGCTAGTTACTATTGAAACCAAGACTCTCAAATGGGGCACACTATTTATGTAGCCATTCATGGCAAAAATTATATTTGTTGATGGTTCAAGTCAACACATTAGCAAAGTTCTCCTTTGAACACTTCTCTATTTAAGTATCGGTTAGCCCCGAACCACAGGTTGCAACCTAACCACCACCTTTGTGCCTCATACAATGTCCAGAGTACAGCAGCAAACGAAATTTTTAATATAAGGGCATAGCTTTAATTTGTACTAAGAGGTTGAATGTAAGAGGTAGAGGTAGAGGTTGAGGTTGGAATTTAACAAAACCGTCTTATATCTTGCCTAGGGTCTAAAAGTAACCCTCACAAAAAATCTCAGGTTTATAGATCCAGGAGCTGGGGAAATACAGTGATGAGTGATTCAATGAGTGGGTTTTGCCATTTATATAATATTTAGCTAAAACTAAAAATGTAAGGTTTTTATTTTAAATGGTTCTGTAGATACATTTCAGCTCATTTTTGGCATGAACCATAATTTTAAATAACATTCTTTGGTAATGAGGAATTTCTGAGCATCTGCAATGCATCTCAGTGCTTTGGTAGGGGGCCCACCCTAACCAGGGGTTAATTTATTTATATTTCATTCAGGTGGGGTAAAAGAGAGCCTAAAACCTTTATAGTTTATATATGGTTAATACATATTGTATCTTGCATCTGAAGAGAGTGAGATCCAAACCACCCACGTGGGTGAATCTTTGGAGAAATAGTAAGAAATTAATTTTTCCATATTACACTTTTTAATAAACTTTTATTAAACAGCATAGTATCTATCAAATCATGCAAAATATTTTAATTTTGGAAAATTTATATAAACACCCATCAACTTATGACAGGTGTTTTCATACAACTTTTAAATTAACTCATTAATAAAAACACTTCAAATTGTTCATTAGTACAACTTTTTTTTTATTGACGTGACAATTCAGGGCTTTTAGCACATGGGGCTTCCTGACACTAATCGATTAAGAAGCATTCATGTTGTGTGTGATGGAAACTACACTTTATATCTCCCAAAAGTGATTAAAAAAAAATTCCCTTAAAGTTTTAGTTATCATATATATTCTCTGGCTCTTGAGGGGTTATTATAAATGAGTGGTTTGGATCATTGCTTAAGGTTATTTTATCAGGAAAAAAAATGTTTCAAATAGGTAAAGCTAATATTATAAACCTCATATTAAAAATTAAAACTCAATGAATAATTGAGGCATTTAACAAAATTTTTGTTTTTGAGTTTGTAATATTTGTTTATAGACTATATTATGATATATTAATAAAATCAAGTTTTTAACTAAAGCTCATCTCCAGTAACGAGCGTTTGGGCAATGGCACTGACTAACAGCCCTCAGCTACATGTGTGCCCATATTTGTCGCCAGGCTATGGCATGAGTCAGCCATGTGGCCACATCGACTTCTACCCCAACAACGGCAAAGAGCAGCCTGGTTGTGACCTCGCCGAGACCCCCTTGCCCCTCACCCTGATACGAGATGGTCTAGAAGAAGCCAGCAGGGTCCTGGTAGCTTGCAATCATATCAGAGCCATCAAGCTATTCATAGACTCCATCAACACCAATTGCCCTTATGTGGCTCACAGATGTGACTCATATCAGCACTTCTTGCAGGTAAACACACGTGGGGAACTATTGAATTGCTGGATGTTGTCACACTTTCACCAACATTTGACATATTCCATATTAATGATTAAATAAATACCTCACTATCGATACCTGTATCGGTGGTTTCACGTTCTAAGTAAGAGTGCTCACCAAAGTGACATGGCACATGATCCCAGTAACAATCAGAAATATAACAGTGGCATATAAGTGATGATACTCAATTGTGACTCAAAGCACACCGTAGTTATTTAGTAGCATTTCATTTAGTAATAATGTCTGCCTGTGATCATGAAGATGCTTTGGGCTTATTGAATTGAGTCAACGTTATTAGATACAATATTATGATATCATTTGATGATGCTTTTGGGTGCACTCTTTTTGCTGAGCAAATGTTGAAAAAGAAAAAAAGAATGCTTTCAATGATTTCAAAGAGTTAACTATGTATACAGGAAAATTTCAGTCATTTTACAACGTGATTAGAGAAAGATTTAATTTATTACTGAGAAGAAATAAACCTGCTATTTTAAGACCGGATACAAACTTTAGGATGTGTGTATTAGCTGAAGAATATCTTTAAATTATGGAAAACAAATGAACAATGGATTAAATGAACTAACTTGTATATAACATGCAATAACAAGTGGAGAATGCAAAAACTGTCTGACACTGACATGGAAAGTCACGACTATGTCACTGACACATATGTTTACATTAGTTTAACCTGAAAATGCATGTTATATGCCAGATCACACGTCAGATCACCTGTCATGTCATTTTGAGGAGCGCTCCTCCTAACACAGAGAGATGACACCTTTTATATGTTATATCTCTATGTAATGTAAGCAACGCTTGAATTGGGAAATTTTAACAACTGGAACAGTAACAAATGAAAAACCCGCCTGAGTGATGTAGTTGGCTAACGCGCTAGTTTTGTGCTGAGCTAGATTGTCAAGGATGGGGATATTGAGGTTCGAATCTTGGTCAAGTGGACTGGGAGGGGGGGGTCTTTTCTAAATGGTTTTCCACTCTCCCTCCAAGCAAATGCAGGTTCATTTCCTCTAAATTCAACCTTCTTAATTCCACACCCATTAGCCTAATTAGTACTTAAGGGTATTACCCGAAAGATTAGTAAGACGCAGTGCTAAAAAAAACTGACAACCAATAAATCCTTAATCTATTTTACAGCAAAGTATCAAAAATATCTTACACAATTTTTGTGTTGTATATGTATATTTGTCTGTGTTTTATCATAAAAATTTTAGAACCTAAATCATAAATATTATAAAATTGATCTTGGTTATTAGAAGAAATAGCCACGTATATGTACAATAATTATTTATTTATTTTGTAATAAGACAAACCTATGCTATGGGAATATTTTTTCTGTAAACCAATTTGCCAGTTCATTTTATTAATAGGAATATTATGATACTGGTTTGTGCATGAGAAATATAGATTTGTAAAATCCCCAAATACAGGATTTTAGAAAAGCTTCTGATGAAACAAAGTTAAATTAAAAATATGTGAAATTGTATTTTAAAGAGACAGTGTGTTGTTTAGAATTTAATAATCAATATTTAACTATAGTGAGCTGAATTAAATTAATTTCATTCTCAACAATATTGCCAACATAATGACCCAGAGTTGCATGAAACGGATAACAAAACATACAATGCAAGCTATGGTTTTCTACACACGTTCATTTTCATCAAAATTGTCAGTCATTTTTGTGAAAAACTTATTTTTACTCTTCTTACTATTTTCATTTCCTCACTGCATATAATATCACCGTTTTTAATGACGTCTTATTTTCTTGATAGTATTTTGTAAACCTACATTTCAAGCTTGTTTAATTTTATTTACAAAAAGTAATAGTATACATTTTAAATTTCTAGTACTGTATTTTTCCCCCCATACTTTGGCATTGTTGTTTCACATCTCTAAAATTTTTGTAAAAAAAAAGACACTTGGAACAGCGAGACACATGAAGGATATCTATCATTCGTGGAGAAAATTCTAGACTGAAGGTAATTGATTACAATAAGATAGATTGGCTTGCTAAAAAACATTCTCCAATCACTTCTTGTGAAGTAAAAAGGAGTTCCTTCTTACCAAATGTTGCTACAGAAGAAGAAAAATATAGTACCAGAAAATTAAAAAAATTCTTTTGTCTTACTTTGTTATGAAAAATGATGAGAATGTTAAGAATTATTATTATTATTATTTAAAAAAGATTTGTTTCTACATAAAATATGTTGTAACAACCCCTGTTAATTAAATTGGTAGAAACAACCAGATATTCTACTCTTTAATGTAAAACCTTTTTTATTACACACAAATTTTAATTTACATAAATATTATTTCGGAATACCTCAGGACAGTTTTTTAGACAAATATTCACAGTATTACCTGTGTGGTAGAGTTTCGTATATATTTTCATATTTCAGACATCACATAGATCTATTGGTACTTTAATTTGAATGTAAATTCTGACTCTCCTGATCAGGCTCAGTTTTTATTAAATACTCTTAGCATTTCTAAAGATTTAGCCGCCGATAACAGACAAACATACATCATTTGTCATTTTCCATGTTGAAGAAAATATGTTTAGTTATAAAACTTGAGCGGCAAGGAAATAATGTAGATAATTTGAGTAAATAAATAAAATTGTATATGAAACATAATTTATAAAAAGAAATATGTACTTACGAAATGTATGTCTTTCTTTTTAAACATACAGTATTTACACTCTGAAAGACAATGTGAAACTAAATATAGAAATATTTTACCTATGAACAGAAACAGCAAATAGCTTTTAAAAAAAATAACCCCCACAATAGTGGCTACAAAAGGAAAGGTGAAAGAATAACATCTGTAAAATATGTGTGTTGAAGTCATTGTCTTGTTATAGGAATCGGCTCTGTTGTGAAACAAATACTTGGAAAACCCAGTGTAATACAAAATAAAATAAACTATACAGAAGCATAATAGCATCTAGGTCCGTTCAAACTAGAATAGAGATTGTTTCAGAAAACGACAGGAAGAACAAAGAAGTAGTGTTCTAGTATGCAGGGGGAACACTTTAAACTTGTGTTGTATCAGCCTGTATTAACCTGAACGCTCATAATATATTTTCGTATCAACCGTGACGGCGTTCTGGCCCAATTCGAGCACTGAGTATGAGGGTGATGGTTTACTTTGAGTATCAACTACAATAGAGCATAATTTTTTAGTTTTAGAGCCCCCTATACTTCTTAAAAGAGTTTACCATAAACGGCAAAATTTCTTCTCCTTAATACATATCTTCTTTCCATAATCTTCTTCCCTTGAGTTTCATCTCTCTCTACTTCCTCCAGGTCAAAACTGGGGTTGAGTGGGAAGGGATGGGGCAATTTTCTCTTTTGTTTTGACGGGTTTAGAAACAGTAAAGCATCGCTAATGATCTAGTCACACAGTAGTGGTGGATTGGTTTCTATGTCGTTTCTATTATTTTGATTCTAAGTTATCAATTTAAAGTTCAACATAATCACACAACATCTGGAGTCATTAATTTTGGTCATAATTATTTTCATTTATTTTTAACAAGGCTAGAAACAAAAGTACCATCTGGCTTACCAGTAGACATAAATGCTGCAATAATTTGTATATTTAAAATTAGTAACTATTTTCAAGTCAGTTATAGTTTTTAAATTATTATTTTTAAACTATACCACTATGAAATGAAAACCGACTTTATATGGCCCGCGCTACCAAAATACCAAATTGGCATATTTCTATGTACAGTATGATTTAGATAAGAAGTAACTTTTATTTTGAATTTTATAAAAGTTACTAAAACAGTTTTCATATATTTATAGGTACATAAGATATTCATCATCATCAACTGTTTAGTTTAGTAAAATGCCTCATTCATAATCTATCCTTCTACCACTCTTCCTCCTTTCATTTCTTCCATTCTTCTCCTCTAACTTGAACACTTTCTGTTATCTGCTTCTTCCATCTCTTTATTGGCCTCCCTAATTGTCTTTTTTTCTCCACACACTTCATTTCCAACATTTTCTTTGGCATCCTCTCTTTTTCTATCCTCATTACATGCCCTATTATCTCAGTCTTGCTTCCTCTACTATCTCATGTACTCCCTGTACCCTCACTCTTTCCCAGATAAATGCATTCCTAAACTTTTTTCTTCTCATGGCAGCTAACATGCCTCCACTTTCCTAGTCTCTCTTACATTCATTGTCCATGTTTCTGCTCCATATGGGACAATGGGTACGAAGTACAACATTTCTTTACACTTCGAGGGGAATTCTCTTCTTCATAGCAGGTCTAAGATATTATAAAATTACTTAAGATATTGTGGCCTACAAATGTCATTTATAATAGATAGTATCAATATGTATGGAATATTATTAATAATAAAGTAAAATGTAATCAATGTTGAACACAAACAAATGTGATTGTAGTTTTAAAAACTACTTCTTAGCAGGATCCTAGCGTAGTTACAGAACCTATTTAAGGTATTTAAGGAGCTGTATACTTGTGTCTCAGGGTCGTTGCTTCACATGTAAAGAGAACTCAAGCACCTGTGCCCTGATGGGGCTGCAAGCACACCAGTCTAACGTAGTATCTACAGATCTCACTCCAGGGAGCAAGTACTACTTTACAACAGGGAAAGAGTTCCCCTTCTGCCGTAAGTGATAACAAGACTTGTGGTATGAGCAGGGCCAGCTCTAGGGTGGGGGATGTAGGTTAGGCAGTTACCTAGGGCGGCAAATTTTGAGGGGCAGCAAAAATGAAATATTGTACTTTTTGTTTTTAATTTATTTATAACCCATTGGAATTTATAGCTTTAAAATTATATTTTGAGTCGTAAAGAGTTTAAATCTGTCCAATATTTTACTGTAAGTTTTTATTTGCAAAAAGTTCATTGTTGAAAAATTAATATAAAAATAACTTAAAATCCGGTTAATTTATTCTCTTCCTTTTGTTTTTGGAACTAATCAAAAGAAAGGAAAGATGTGGGGCACTTGTGACACAAGCACAAGTAGCATATGATTTGTATGGTCAAGAACAACGTGGGTGAACAGTAGATACAAATAATTTATTGTTCTTACTCTTTGATGTAATTTTTATTTTGGCATAGTTATTTTTTTAATAACAACAATAGGTTTTCTTATTTAAACACATTAAAAACTAGGTTTTTTTTATGTTTTGCCTCGGGTGGCAAAAGCTCACGAGCCGGCCTTGTGTATGAGCTACACAACATGGCACAACATGGCACAATTCATAATTGAATTGGTAAAAAAAATTCTAGTTGAGCTCCAAAATAGTTGTTTTAGTGTTTATTGAATAAAGTGCTTGCTTTACTTTTCGTATGCTCTTTAATATACATATGCAGTAGTCTTTTATGCTTGTTAAAAAAAAATCTACAAGCATTAAGCTTACTTTTTCTATAGCCTAGAGCAGCGTTTTCGAAACTATTGTCCGCCATTATTAATTCAGGCTCTACAAGGCAATTTTATAACCTACTCATATTTGTTTTTCGCATTATAAAATAGAATCATCTACGGCTGCCAATTTTTTCAAATCTGAATAAAGGACATTTGCCGAAGGCACAGCCAAAATATATGTTTTCTGTTTGTTTTATACTTGTAATATTCAACCGTTGGTATTGTAAAAATATATATATATATATATATATATATGAGGGCTCCAAAATGTATTTTATCTGGTGAAAAGACTCAATCAAAACAGTTTGGGAAGCCCTGTCCTAGACTACTAATAGCTAGCTTAACACCGCGGTACCCTCCATTTACCGAAAGCTTACCTTGCTTGGTTCCACTATGGTGCAACTTATAATATAGGGTCATGGTTGTACCTGTCAAGGTGAGACTTCCATTTTTCAGCATTAATGGAGTGTGCAGTTTCATTAGGGGTCATCCATAAACCACATAACGCTTTTAAGGTTGGGGGAAAGGGTGAGCTCTGATGTCTATATATCGGTACTTGAGGGGAGGGTGGGTATCCACTGTTTATGGCAGGAAGGGATGTCTGAAAGGTCTTTTTGCCTGTCCAAATTCTACTATAAGCTATAGTAAGATTCTAGTAGTAAAAATACCTTTCAGACATTCCTTCCTAGTATGATCAGGGTATACAACACAGTGATATGTAACACAGATATTATTCTTAGAGTTTAATGTTGAAAATGTAATATTATTGTTAATAAATACAAATTATAAAGTATTGTTATAAAATTCCTTGAAATTATTTATATCCAAGACTTAAAACTGTATTCTGCGTGGTATTAAATTTTAGTACCTTTTTAGTGTCACAAAAGCTTCCCTTTGAAATAACAGAATTCACTCTTGGTGTGAAGGGTTACTTAACATAAACAGTAGGGGGAGAGAGGACACCCTAAATGTGTTTACTTGGGGGTGGGGTGGAAGGGGGGTAAAAGAAGGTAAGAAAAACGTGTTGCGAGTTTATGGATGACTCCTTATGTACCCTAAGTCTTAGAACATAATCACAGATCTAAATGTATTTTTTAATTATTCGGAAGTCTATAGTGTGTATCATTTCAGGAGAACCAAGGTATTGCCAGCAGGCATATTATATAAAACAGTAAAGGGGAAAAAAGTGGCCAAAATTGTAAAAATTGACAGTTAAATATATTTGACATATATTGTATGTTCTAAGCCTACAATGATTTGGTTTCAGTCACTAATAGTCTCACAATAATTATTCACTGTTTGTGCAATAAAACAACATTCAAATAAATGAATTAAAAAATGTTACAACTTTTATCTCAATCATGAACATTCTTGTTATTCACCAGCTAAGATCTTTGTCTAGGTTTCTTTTTATATTCACCTATAATATATACTCTTTATTAAGGTAGCTAATTACATTATGGCCCCATCTAATACTCTAACTATTGTGTAATCCATTAAAGTATTACTGCTATATTTCAGCTTAAAAGTGTATATTCCATCTACTATGAAAGCTAGCAAGTTACTTTGACACGTTAAAGGCGCAACTATAAGATAGGGCCATACTCGATACCATAATCGGTCATGGCAACTCATACCTTTCATGATAAATGGAATGTACAAAAAAAAAAGTCTGCAACAACTTTACAACACATGCCATGGTTTTCATGTGTTAATGACTTTGCCAGATTTGTTTATATCTTCTTCTGTATTAATAAAATAAGTGTTTTTTTTTGTCTGTCTGTCATGAGTATTGTGTGATATCTACCGCATGCATAGAGGTGAAATTTTAAAATTATTATTTATTAACACCTGTGTACAAAACTCAAAGCTGGGATTTAAATTTTTTTATCAGATATTTTTAATTGATTAAAAACTGCGTCATAAGAAATGGAAGGAAGAGATTTTTTCCCCTGTACTTTTGAGCCAAAGAAAAACATTGCCTAGGGTAATGCTGGGTACTTCTGTTAGCTATAAATAAAATACACACGGGTAGTTTGACTACTAGCAAAATCATATCCCAATTTGTGTGATTGTAGTGAAAGCAGTATTTCTTTGGGTTTCTCGAGGGTAGGTCGTCACTACCGTGTGACTATTGATCTTGCCAAGCCCCCACGAGCAGAGTCCTGGGTTCAGGGCTACATGAAGGTGTCTCTACACAGCGAGGATGGTGTAGTCAGAAACCTTGATCTCACACCAAAGTAAGTAACGCCATTTGCTTTTTTGTGACCTACATGGGAAGTAACAATTCAACAGAAGTTTCCCCAATAAAATGATCAAAAATATAGTGTTTTTTTTTGTGTGCACCACATCTTACAACTCTTCCTAACTACCCACATATTTTACATGAATTAAAATGGGTAGAATTTAGAGAATCCTTACCCTCTTTTGCTTGGAGGAAGAGTTGAAAACCAGATATAAAAATAATAATGGAAATTTATAAACCTAAAGAGAAAGGAAAAATAAACTTCTAAGACTAAATTTGATGAAGAAAGCCCACCTAAGGAAAGAGGAAAAATGTGGGAAGAATCCAATACACAAAGGTGACAGCTTTTTCCTTTCTTCTGTCTTCTTTCTTCTAGTAAAAATAGACACACACACATTTAAATACAAATAGAATAATATTTAAGAATTGTTGCCTTTATCAAACACAAAGAGAGAAGAGAAAGTACAGTTGACACAAACACTGGATTTCTTTAAATTCAAAATGGAATAGTTCTGTGTTTGTTTCAAGTGTACGCTTTCTTCCCTCTTTGTGTTTGATAAAGGCAACAATGCTGAAATATTACTCTGTGTTTAAATGCATGTGTGACTACCTCTACTATAGAAAACAGAAGAAAGGAAGATGTCACCTTTGTGCGTTGGATTCTTCCCACATTTTTCCTCTTTCCCTGGGTGGGCTTTCTTCATCAAATTTACTTTTATTAGTTTACTTTCACTTTTTCTTTAGTTTTTCTCAATTTTCATTATTATAAAAATTATTTAGCCATTGGGACACCTCATTTTTAAACAAATGATTTAGTATTTCGACACTGGCAAATATTTGACTAGATGAGATTGACACCTTCTGCTTTGTGCCTACCAATACTGGTACTATTGTTACTGTATGTTGTTGCCTTTTAAAAGTGTTGTTGTAAATTAGAGATAGGATGCTCAAATCCTCGATTCATTAAATTCCTCAAATCCTAAGGTATTCGAGAGATCCGAGATTAGTAAAGACTTTTTTTTGGGAAAAAATCTATATAATAAGACCTCACTCAACTTTCTAATTAAAAGTTAACTCCTCCAAGGTTATTGACTTTACATAGACATTTTAGCTTTCGGTACTTAATTTTAATCAAAGCGTGTACTTCCCCCCTTCACGCAATGACGAGAACTTTAAATAAAATGACCCCTCTTCCAGCTCTCTATCTATTTGTTGCACTAAAACCATGGGGATGACACTCTTATAGGACTATCTGATCCCGTAAAATAGTTTGGGGCACTATCGCTAGGTGCAGCTTCCAATTACGTCCATAGGAATAGACATATGTGGACGTAAAGTCCATAGAAAAGGAAGTGTGAACTATGTAAAATTCACCATTACTGTTGTTTTTATACAGAGTGTCCAGCCAAACTATATTTTAAAATTCCCTGACTTTTCCAGATTTTCTAGAGCCAATTTACAACTTTTACAGTCACTATATTATAAACATTATTGTATTAAAATCGCAACTTAGTGTAGTATTTTTAGACACACACACACACACACACGCGCATGCACACACACACACACACACATATTTTGAAATTGTAACACACTATGAAGGGGTTAAATGAAGTCAGCCTAAAGCAATGGGCTATTGGATCGTGCAATCTAAGTCAGATTTCAGTTAGATTATACTTATGCATTAAAACACCACCTTACACGGGCTAATGAACTAATGACTCAACTTTGGTTAAAGACATGCAATAGAGGGGTGGAAAGTTGAGATGAAAATTCCATGTTGACTTGTAGAATTGAGATTAGTATACTCAACATGGACAACTGTAATAAAAAAAAATCGTGGTGAGTATTAACTGGAAGAAAAATGTTATTTTGATATTTGGTTATTGTAAATGAAAATAGCTTAGGCCTATTATTTTAGTAAATATGTGAAAATTCCAGAAATTTGATCAAATTCCCTGACTAATCAAATTCCCTGACTTTCCCCTGTTTTCCAAGTTGCTGGACACCATGTTATAGAAATTTGTCGTTTATTTTAAAGAAGGAATTTAGCTAGCTTTCACATTTTATAACGTGGATTATTTATAAAATAATGGATTTAGTTACATTTAATTGAATTTGATATGAAAATTGATTAATTAACATTCCCCAATACAAAATGTGTTGTGTTCCAAGTGTAACATCCCACTTTGAATCTTATAGTTCGTGCCACTATCGTCGCGAGTGATAGCGATGTGATTCTACTTGCCATAAAGTAGCGTTTCTATTCATATCCCTTTTCTATGACCAAAACACTCATTTAAGAATCAAATTATTATTTTTAACCAAAGAGAAATATTTTATCTACCAATATAAAACTATACACACGTAATGGTATCCATGGTGATGTAAACAGATAATTATTTTACAGATGAGCCACTGCCCAAATAGAGTAAAAAGATTGAAAATTCTCTAGGAAAGTTAGGTTTTAGTTTTAGGATATTATTTTTGGACCCCTGCCCTTTAAAATGAGTGTTTGTTTGTCAAAGTTGGTTAACCCGTTTTCTAGTAATGTCAATTACAGGAAATGGGCTTATCAAGTTATACACAATAGTGGAGGCGGATATTTAAAGACAAAGATGAGGAAGAATAGAGATCAACAATGCAAATTAAAAACCTAATATAATTATTTTGTTTGTTAAGTATAAAAATAATTACCATGATGTTTATATTTTTTTCTCTTGATATCAGTTGAGATTTATTTTATTTATTTAAATGCCTTTATTTATGCCAGTGAAGTTAAGGTGTTACACCTTGTTTTACACTTAACCAGAATACAAAATTATAGCTAAGGAATGGTTTTAATCTAAATCAATAGCTAAATAAAATAGAGCTTAAACTAAACAATTAGAAAATACATTTTAAGCCAACTACATTCACAAACATTATTACATGATAAATTATTACAAATGTTATCTCATTCATACAAAATTATTAGTCAGTAAATTAACAAATCATTCATACTAAAAAAATTAATATCGAGTTGGACCACTAACCTTTAAAATTAGAGGTTGTTTGTCAAAATCTGTTGAAGCCATTTTCTCGTAATCTATATTACCGAAACAATCTTGAGTCAAATTATCTATAAGATAGGATTCAACCTATCTATAATATAAATAAAATAATAAAGTGGATTGGAATAATCACTTTGAGAGGAGAATGAACACTTACTTGGTATTTGTGTTCAGGTGTAATTTAAGTAGATATTTAATTTAACTAGAAAATAGAGTTTTTAGTAAGAGAGATAACCAATACACCTATTGGAATAAAAGTGCTATCCATAGAAATTCTTAAGGTCAGACACTAAATACACACACAAAATTAAACACTAGATTTTGCTAGCAACAGGTGTCTAGTATCTGAACCATTTATACTCCAGCATCACCCAGGTAAGTGAACCATGTATCTACTACTTTTATCCATGATCTACTCTGGTGCTACCACTTTGGTGACCGCATGGTCTAAGGCGTCACTCTCATATTAGACTAAGCTGCCGATGACAGGGATAATTGTTTGACACTCTCCCTTCATGAAAATGTGGGTACACATCCTCTAAATTCAACCTTTATTTTCCTTAACTAATTGGTGTAATTAGTAAATATTCATATAACCTGTATAGATATTAAACCCACTTCGGTTGCCGCCTGGTCTAAGGCGCTACTCCTGCAATAGACTAGACTGCCGAAGAGAAGACGAGGAGATCTGGTTTGAACCCTGTCAGGTGCATTGAGGGTGGTTTCTCCAAAATGGCTTTCTCCTCCCCCTCCTTGAAAATTCAGGTGAACTTCCTCTAAGTTGAACTTTCCTAATCCCTAACTATTAGTGTGATTAGTACCTAGGCGTATAACCTGAACGAGTAGTTAAAGAAGGGTAGTAGTAGTGCTAAAAATATGTATAGTAGAAGCGGAAAAAAACCTACTTCGGATATAAAAACTTATTGATAGTTAACATTAACATTAAAATAAAATTTAAAAACTCCCATGTTGCATTAAAAAATTGCTTTCACTTTCTGACATTTAATTTGTTTTCTCAATTAAAATATGAAGTGTGTTTAATTCCATGCTTACACTGATCATCAAATACTCATATCCTTGAACACTTGAACTGCTGAACCCTTAAATCATTGAACCCTGAAACACTTTGAATCTTTAAGGATATTCGAGAAAACAATGGATTCAAGGCACACATCTATGAAAGAAAAAGGAAAAATTCAATTGAAATTTGTTTTAATGCTTATTGGGGGTTCAAAACCTATTATAATAAAAGATGAACTTAACAATTGGCCCCAAACCAGTAATTTAACTTTAAACTGAATCTTATAGTGAATGGAGTATAAGAAAGGATATGAACATTTAGTTACCATACCATTTCTATTTTATATTGTTCCATTATATTCCTATTTCCTCTTTACCCAGATTCGTGCTCAAATTCGAGATCCAAAGGTAAAGTGGAGATTCAGATTCATATAATAGTGTAGTTGACCCTACTCTATTTTTTATTTCCTAAGCATAGCGTCTTACTACCTGTTCAGGTTCCAAGCCTATATACTAATTACACTAATGAGCCAGGTATTAGGAAAGCTTAATTTAGAGGAAGTGCACCAAATTTGTGTGGAGGGAGAGTGGAAGACCATTTAGAAAAAAATAACTTCAGTGCACCTGCCGGGATAGATCCCTGAGCTTCCCATCTTCGGCAGTCTAGTCCAACACGAGATTAGTGCGTTAGACCACATGGCCATTGAAGTGGGCCACAACTCTAATTATGATAAAAGAGTATATTCTCCCCGCCCACCAGATTACTTGTTAAGATATACATTTCTTGCAGTGGATACGTGAAGCTGCAGCACGGACAATCCCGGAGTTTGGTGGTGACCCACCCTTCTGACGTGGGCCGACTCCGCAAGGTGGAGTTTTACTGGGAGTATGACATGGATGTCCTTCAACCTCGCTCCCTGTGCTTCTTCTGGTGCAACGACCACCTCTATGTGTCTGCCATAGAGGTGGCAGAGATGGACATTAGCACCAGAGGGTTAGTTTACAAATAACATAATATAACAACAACAACGGAAAAATTGCGCCAAACAGCTGTATTAAAATCAAACATTGAAAATAGGATAGAAGGACAAGGCCTACACACCTACCAGAATACTGTAGACCAACGTTTCTCAAACTTCTTTTTAGGACATAACCCTTGGCCGTGTCTAAAAGTTTAATTTACTCCAAAGATTAAAAAAATATTTCCAAATGACAGGCTTTAAAAATATGTTCACTTGGTAAATTATTGATCTATTTAATCTACTTGGAAAAAATATCCGTAATCAAAATATTTCAAATGTGACAAAGCTATTTAGAGAGAATCCTACTGTTATAGCCTTAACATTATTATTGCTAATGTAGAAGGTGTCAAGTAGAGGATAGAAAATTCTCAGAAATCGGTCTCGACCTGAGAGCAAATACAAGAAAAAGAGGGGGGGAAATAACCAGATAACGGTCACTGCCAACAATTAGGGTTTTCCATGAATCCCTTTTTATTTTTCCACCTTTCCCTTGAGAGCTGCTTACGTACCCCCTGAAAGGTGCCCGCATGCCTCAATTTGGGAACCACTGCTGTAAGCTTCAAAGTTCGCAATTAAAAACACAGCAAAGCCAATAATGTTTTTAAAAAATGGAAATTGTAGCTCTTTTCATTTATGATGCATACTAGAATATTTTTTTAGCAAGGCTGTTGATTTGTACATTATAACATTTGTGAACTTATTATATTAGCACATGATTTACAAATTAAATTAATTGCTATAGCAGAATAAAAACCCACAGTTCCAAATCATGCATCTCTGTTGGTAATAAAGGGGTGTGATGCGTTTAGAAAATGTATTTTAGGTGTTTTGTTTCAAGTGTGAACTTTTGGGCCTATTTTTTCTGGCATAAGTGTCTAATTATTTTCACTGTTTAGGCATACATGTGTACTGTAGATGTAAAATATAGATTGGGATTAAACAATCAAGCAATTATATTTATTAATTATCTGAATATCCTATTTTCTGAATTTAAAAATGACAACTGGGCAAGGGGATCAAACCGGAGGCCTTTGACTTAGTATGTAAATGCTATAACCACTTAGCTCACTCAGGGTGATTCTTTACTCTCCTTTAAAATAAGGGTGAAGAATGACCCTGGGGATGGGACGAGTCCTGGATAGCTCAGTGGTTGGAGCATTGGCGCAATAAGCCTAAGGTACCAGGTTAGATTCCTCTGTCCAGGTGTTATTTTTTCAATTGATAGAATAAAATAAAGATATCTTGAAATTAATAATAGTGCACTTGTCAGAAACAAGTTGCAAGATTGTCACCATATCACTTGAAGGTACAGAAATAGGTCGATCAAGCTATTCCTCTTAGCATTATCACTATGATTGTATTTAGGTTTTGCCACCTTTTGTAAATGTTGAGTGACTGCTCCTCTACTCTTCCCTAAGTCTCTTCGTCCTCCCCTGTGATCAAACTTATAGTTTATATAACATTGTTACAGTACTTCTACATTTCTCTCCTGACAATCACCACCTGCCATATGACAGTTTGTACTCTCACATTAAAAAACCCACAAAACTTAGCTTACAACTTTGAAAGGATACTATTACTTGTTAGCATGTTGGGTGGTGGACGTATTTTAGGTAAATTTAAGTACAATAACATGTGGTATGGGCATGTGACAGGAGGCCAATAAAAAATACTATCACAAATATACTACTGAAAAAATACTACAAAAATAAAATGCACAATAGAATCTACCGTGAAGGGCTTGGGAAAAAAAAGGCGTGGGCAGGCCTATGTAGCACATATTCCCAATAAACTGGGATTGAAACCAAATCACAAATAAGTAAAATGCTTCAAAACATGAACACTAAAAAAAACGGATAAAAAAGCGACGGGGAACAATACAATTAAATTAAAAGATTTAGACAAATTGTTTTTGTCAATATTGGGGGAAGCATAAAATCCACTTTTCACCAAAGTGCCCGGAAATTGTACAGTAGGGGTATCACAACTAACTGAAGACAACAGCTCTGCTTCTAAAAATGATCAGCGTAGTGACTCTCCAACATCCTGAAATAAGCCTTCTATGTCTTCTCAAGTTGTCAAATAGACGAATACTCCATCTACAAATTCCTATGTAAGGCCCAGTGTGCCTTACGTAAATGAAGAAACAAAAGAATTGTCAACTCCTCAACTGCAGAGACTTATCTTGCGGCAGAAATTTGAACTTCAGAAAATTCATATACAAAAAGAGAAAAAAAGAATTATAAAAACTCAATAAAACCTGCACTGAAAAAAAAACCAAACGGATGAAACCTCAGACTTTTTTGTTTACGAATTTGTACAGTGAAATTATACCTAACTACCTGTATTATTCTTTTTCCTTTACCTAAAATAAATAGATAAAAATGAACAAACAAAAGGATTAAACAAACAAATTAATTAAATCAAATGTAACATATCCCGCTGCTTCTGTTCACCACGAACTTTTGTTGCATTGATCTCGTATATCTTTGTGCCAACTTCTTCAACAAACTCATCTTCATCCCCACCTTGTTCCAAGTCTTCGAAATCATATGTGTCTTTAAGGAGTTTGGTTGTGCAGCACAGCACAGCTCACTATTAGTTTTGCTACTCGTTCTAAGGAAACTCACACGCAGTTACCAAGGATTAGGAACCTTTGTTTTAACTTACCAAACACACTTTCTACTACTACCCTTTCTTTAACATGTTTGCAATTAAATTGATGTTGAATGTCGTCTATAGGCGGCCTGAATGGCGTGATCAGCCAAGGGGATATACCATAGTGAGTGTCACCAAGCAAACAAGCAGTGCTGTCCTATGAAGATATTATGTCCTGTATAGCACACCTCTATATTCTTGAATCGTGCACAGAGCCAGGCCAATCGGCGCTAATGCTCAAAAACTTATCTACAGCATCACATGTCACCTGAACATTTATACTAGCATAACCCTTACGGTTAATGTATTCATCCCCAAACATCAATGGTTTTTTAATTTCTATATGGGTGTAATCTAATGCATCCACAACAGTTGGTAAGTTAAAGTGTGTTTGCCACATCAACTTCGCATTATTCATTTCTTGCACTGTACTGGGCTTTTTCGAGAATATGACCCATAACATAATTAACAGTTTTTCACACTGTTGAGCAGTTCAATTCAAAATCTTCTGACACTCCACTCTGAAATCCGGGATCAGCAGTGTAACATAAGAATATTTGCATGCGATTTTTACAGTTAGTGCTTTTCCCCAAGTCTTATCCCTATTTGTCAGAAATTCTGAAGTTAGAAAATCAATACTTTCAGTCTTAAAATGCATCAGTTCCTTACACCTATTCAAAACTCTTCCATCAACGTATGTTTTCCCTCCTTCACGTGCATGAACATCGCCATGACGAAGACAACTGATGACTGACAAAAGTGAAGTGTGCCCTTTCTCAGACTCCAAAATAATGAAGTTGTAGCTACACCTAAGTTGTTGTATATCCACTTTATTCACATCTAAAGTTGAGTTACAGCTACTGATCTGGAATGACATTACAACTATAGGGGATAGTTGTTGCTTCCTTTTATTCACACCAAAGGAAGTTACAACTTAAAAATACCGAAGTGGTAGCATCATATACTTTTTATTCCCTTCATTGATTATTTGTATTTGGTTGGAACCTCTTATTTTATCGTTTTTTATGCACTGTGTCTTACTACTCTTTCGGGTTGTACGCTTATGTACCGGTACTAATAACGCTAATAATTTTAGGAATTAGGAAGGCTATATTTATAGGAAGTATACCCGCATTTTCGTGGAGGGAGAATGGATAATCATTTTGGAAAAAACCAACCTCACTACACCCAACCAAGATTCTGACCTCAATCTCCCCGTCATCGGCAATATATAGCCTACTGCAAGATTAGCGCATTAGACCATGCGGTTACCAAAGTGGGTTATTGTTTTCACTCAAATGGTGTAAAATGTTTTCAAATTGTAATGATTTTTCTATGTTGAAACTTGTTATGTATTTATTAATTTATTTCTATACCTCTGTAACCTGTTTTTTTTCACTTTTATAAAATTCTACCTTATCTTGATATTTTCTTGAATGTTAAATATTTAATAATACTCGTCTAATATGGCCTGTTTATATATGTATGAGCCAACAAAATCTTAATTATTCTAACCGATACAATACAATGACACCATATAAGAGATTTATCGTAAGAAAATAATGATTTAGATATTCCACGATCAACAAAGTTATCATTAGTGAATGTGGGTTTCCCCTTTCACAGTGATGAATTAAAGGCTGGGTGCTTTGTGTGTTCTAGAATTAAGTTGGACTAATATTAGCTCATATGTGTTTAACCCAAATAGATGGAAAGATGCGGAGCCAACAAAAAATACCAAATTGGCAAAATTGGATGACACCTACTACATCAATATGTATCTGTTGTTTACTCTTAGTACCTCAATAGTAATACTCAAATATACTATTGATAAAGTATTATAAATATTTATTTGGTGAAGTTTTGACAAATTTCAATTGTTTTTATAAATAGCATCCTAATCAGAAGAAAAATTTTAAAATTGTTTGACATATGACAAACCACAGTTGGGGCCTATTTCTTAATTTTACAATTAGTAATCAACCACAAGCAACAACAAAAAAAACTACTCAACTCTGTAGTAAACTAATAAAATTATTGATTTACGAATAAACATATAAATAGTATTCTTTTCACTACAAACAATTCAATATTATTTCCAATATATTATTGAAATTCAAGAGTGATTCTAAAATATTATTAAAATTCAATAGTAATTACCAATAGTAGCTATCAAAAATCAATAGTAATTTATAGAAACGTATAAAAGAGACGAACACAATATGACTTTTATAAAGAAAAGAATAACACAGTTCACACTTTACATCACCACCATTAGACCAAGAGGTAATGATTACTTCCTTAAAAAAAAAATTAAAATTAACATCCAATCCCTCGACCTAGGTTTCATTCTATCGGAACTCATCAGAGAGCAGTGTTAAACGCGCAACCCAACTTCCTAAAATTGGAAACCAAAAAACACAAAAGGGAGAACATGTAAAATTGTAAAGAATGCTAGGACACACATAGGAACAAATAAAATGATTTACTTAAAGAACAAACACAGTAAAGGATATTGGATGTTAATATATAATATGTCTATATAAGGAAAACCTCTTTTCACTTTATGAGGTAATTGTATTATATTCAGAAGAAGGTACAGAAAAGGTGGATAGAAACATATCACCTAGGGAGCCGAGCCTCCTAATGGTATTCATATTACATTTACTGGTTACTTCAGACTATACATTTTTGTTCTGTCTTAACATAATATTTCTCTGGTAGTAATAAGATTTCTTGGCTAAAATATTGGCCACCAAACCAGAATTTTACGCTCAGTGCGAATGCACATGTGGTATCTCACTCCCCCCATACTCCACCCCACCCACTGCGCCGGTTTAGGTTGTAAGGGCTTACTAAGAACTTTACTCAACTACAATGTATAGAAAGACTGAGATGTTATTTTAACTACAGTAGTCCCATGGCTTCTTTGGTGATGACTGACAGCTCACACCTGACTTCTGACAGTCAACATTTAGGTATATACCTAAATGTTGACAGTCAGAAGTGACAGCTGCTAAACACATGTTTTTTAGATCATATGGCTCAGCGCAGGGATACAAAATTTGTTCTGGTAACTTTTCAAAGCTTTTAGCTGTCAGCTGTGAGCTGTCAGTCAACACCAAAGAAGCCATGGGGCATGTGTAAGTATACATAATATGAACATTATCATTCTTTACCAATCTCCTTTTTCTCTCCTTTGTTCTCTGATTTCCTCTTTTAAGAAGTCACTTTGTATTGTCACTTCCCCTTAACTCTAATATGTAGAGGAGGTAACAAAAACTATTACAAAGTAAATGTATAACAAAGTAGAGACTGGAAAATATCTCATAAGAGTAAGATAAATAAATAGGAAACAATAATAGATTTATTATAAAAGAACATAAAAAGATGATATAGGGCTACAATTGATAAACAAGATTAAATGTGGAACCAAATAATAATAAACAGTAATAAATGTCCGTTAAATTGGTTAGGGAAAACATGTAACTCTTAGAAGTATAAAGGAAAACATTAAGTTTTAAACTGACGAATATGATAGGATTTAACAACTCCAGACATATAGGACCTTCCCGTAGTACGGGAGAATACATGTCCAAGACGACATGGTAACAGTAAAAAGGAAGTCAAGTTGATAGAAAGTATTGGATTCCAAAACAGCCGAGCTAGCGCTAGACTACCACTAGAAGAGTCTAAACATAAGGCATGGTGAATTAATTACTAATAAAAATATAACTGCAAATCCTATGGTTTTAGAGTTACTAAGCCTAATGTCGGCCAAGCTAGCTAGCTTTATTTGAAATTAAGAAAGGTCCCATAGACAACAGGACGGTCTGTCAATTACATTAGCAGATGGCTAACAAAAAGGTGTCAACACAAAATTGTACTATGGCTATTCTTTCCCAGTGAGTACTGCCAGAACACGCAATAGTACATTAATTATACCATTACCCACTTCCTGGGGTATACATAAAATCTAGTATACACACTAACTTTAAATACTTGGACAAATGTGGTGCTAACAAGAGGCAAATGAAAATACTATCTATGCGGGCCACTATAAAACACCAGCCCTGTTCTGCACTTTGCACACCCAAAATAGTAACACAGAAAGAGGGGTGTCAACAAGAATGCTGTGAGATTCTGACTTAACTAGGTCTTCAAATAAAGGCGTTAAACAACCTGCTTATAGCTATACAAAAATTCGAACAAGTGAACATGACGTCCACAGCGTCATGGGATATTGTGAAGTCATAAGGACTTAAAACGGAATAATGAACTTATGGAGAAAAGAAAGCTTAAAGCAAGGTCCTTATTACATATAGAACTCAAAGCCCCTGTATTTAAGCTATGTTATATGGACATAGGGAAAATATATAGTCAGACTATCTGACTAAAGAAATTAATTCAGATTGACACAAACCCAAATTTAGTCCTTCTAACTAAAACAACAAGTCTGAAGGACTTAGAAAACATTTTAGCCGCTTCAACTAACTAAAATAAGTCCGAAGGACACGGAAACAAAATTTAGTCACTCTGACTAAAACTGCAAGTCTGAAGGACTTAGAAAACATTATAACCGCTTCGACTGACAGAAACCAAATTAGTCTCCTTGACTACTACAACAAATCTGAAGGACTTGGCTATTTGTTGAATACTTGGAACATTGGTCGATATTCCCTCGGCGTCGAGGTGGTGAGAAGCACGACCCAAACATAAGGACCACCAGTTTCTTCTTCGGGTACTGGAGCAGATGTTCCTCCTTTGAGGATATAATATTATGAACTAGAGTAGAATGAACCTAGGGGTCACCCATTATATACTCTTTTCTCTGACTCTAAACAGGACCAAATATGGGCATATAATGAGGGAAAAGGAAGGAAGGGGGGCAGGTGGGAATAGTGGAGCAAGAGTTGCCAAGGAAGTCCGCTAGGGCAGCAGTGCTCGTAGCTCGAGGCATTGAACCGACGACAGTCAGGTCCTTCGTCAACATCAAGTGTTCAAGGGTTCAGACGTCTGATGAAATCGCCATGCCTTTGCTTCCACCATACTTGCAGAATAGTTTGTCGAAGTATGGTGTTTGTATCGGGGAACATACACTTAAAGTTAGTAGAACACAAATGATAATATTGCAGAATATATCAGTTTTAATTCTCTTCTCTGGATTCCTTTATTTCACTTTAGTATTTTGTGCAGATTATGGTCTCTAGATGTCATTTTAATTGAGTGACATGCTACCACTTTGCATGTTTAACACTCCTCCCTGATGGATTCCGATGGAATGAAACTTAGTTCAAAGGATTGGGTGGTAATGATGGATTTACTTAAAGAAGTAACTGCTACCTCTTTGTCCAGTGGCAGCAATATGAAGTTTTTTTCTAAAATCCATATTATGTTTGTTCTCTTTTATATGTTTGTATCTCCTTTTTCTGTACCTTCTTCCAAAAATAATATGGGCATTGCTTATGTAGCTATGCAAACAAATTATGAGAACATGCTGATCCTTTATTATTGTTTGTTGTGTTACAGTAAGCGAGATACAGACATGAAAAGTAAGCTGTGCACACCAGGAAACAGGGAGTACGCTGACATAGCATCGCGTTCAACCGCTGTGTTTGTAGACAAATGTGCTTCGTAGCAGGAGCGGATGGGGGTTTTAACTACCAATGTGTTTCACTACAAATCTCCCAACATTTGGGAGTGAAAACTAGCTTTAATCTTTAACCAGTGAGATCTTATAAAAAAAACTAAATAATCAGGTGACGTGGTTTACATAAAACATCACTTGAATTGTGTATTGAAATTATTAAACATACTTTGAAGTGTAAGTGAAAATTTTAAGCCAACAAAATTATTTTAGACACATGTCTATATTTGATGAAAATGCCATCACGTTTCACCAGAAATAAAAAAAAATTGTCGTGAAACTATAACTAAAGAGTTATTGGTTCAAGAAAAACAAGACTTCAAGTGACAACTAGAGGACTATCGGTGTTTGTGTAATTTTTACCATCCTAACTCAAAAATGTACAAAATTATTTTGACCAGTACACCTTAATGGTTGATTATTATGATGTAAAACTTAAAGGTGGGGATTTAAAGGTGGAAGGGGGAGGGAGGGGAGGTGAAATCAATGTGTTTGCAATTTTTTTTAGCAAAACATTTATTTGGTCAAAATAAATCAAATCCAGTAGAAACAGGAATGAGATTTTCTTCACATGGTGGTGATAACAGTTCTTGAATATATCTGTCATTGATGTCCTGGAATTTAATGACATTTTTTCATCTATTAAAATGTTTCTCATAGAATGCTGCTATGCTCATGTTAGATAGTCATCAACTGTTGATATCACCCATCTTGTGAAGAATATTAAACTAGATATAAACAATATTTTATTCATTTTGTCAAAAAAAAAATTGCTATAAACACTGTAAAAACCCAGGTCTTTTCTCAAATCCCTTTCATCCCTACCTTATGGGATTGAAGTAAGGGTCGATAGGCAACATGTTATAATGTTGTAGTTGCATGTGTCACAAAACATTAAACATATTGATATCCTACTTTATAAGTAGAATATATTTGTATTTGTTGTGAAGTGGTTTTTCAAATTAGTTAATACCTATTACTGTAAGGATTTTTATGTTTTAGTAATACTAGTAAAACATATCATCTTCAGATTTTTATAAAATTTGAATTTGTAAAGTTAATTTTATAATGTTAACTACTTTTTAGATTATGATATTGAACTAATAAATATATAGGTATCCACACCTATATTTATTTGGAAGGAATGGCAAATATGGTATGTACTCACATTGATAAAATAATCCATAGACCCAAAAACACGACATTTTGTAGTTAGTTTTATTCAAGTAAAGAACTTTCGAATATTTATAACCCTGATATGTATTATTTTGCTCAAAAAATACAGTTTTATGTTATTGATAAAATCACTTAAATAATGACTTGTGTAGTTTAAAAAATACAGTATTTAATATTAATTAGCTAAAACATTAAAGAACAGAATTAAAAATGCAGTCCAAATTAAATTTATGATATCAAAACTTTTTCAAGAAATTCCTTTCACAAATGCAGAGAATTCTATAAAAAATAAATCTATGTTTCTTATCAATAAAATGGTAAATTAATCCTTTTGCATCTGGTTATCTGTTCTACTATTATTCTAAAATAATTCTTAATATTTGAATTCAGTACTTAAGATAATTTAAAAGAACAAATTAACAGTTTTAGTCACAAGACATTAATAAATTATTTTATTCATTAATATAGTCATGAGTTATTAAAAATTTATTAAACTCAAAATTAAAATATTTAATATTTATAAAACTGGTTTAGGTTAAACTCTCAAAGTGAATTGATTATTCACTTGAAAAATTATTGCAGTTTAACAATGTTTTTAATACCATACCTAAATAGTAACACTATCAAACCGAAAACTCTAACAAGAAGTTAAACCTATACCAGTTCTATAAATTTTAAATATTAATCAATTTTAACTGCTCATGGCTATATTAATGACTAATAATATTTGATAATTTTTAATATCTTAAAATCTTAAACTGATAATTTGCTCTTTTAAATTATTGTATGTTGCCAAATATTAAGAATTCCAAACTGAGCATCAGGAAAAATGTTCTCCAAAATAAACTAAAATAAGTTTCAGCTATCTAACACACTAACAAAAAAAAAGTAATATATTGCTAAGTGGAAACAGAACATTTTGAAAATATGGTTGCAATTCTATAATGTTTACTAATGATGGATTGTGTTTTATACATGGGAAGATTCAAACACATTTAATATTTGTCAAACTTATGAAAAAAATGTATCATGGGTAATCCTTAAATCAAGTTTAATCGATTAGAGTAACTAAACATTCTGTTTCTTACAGCTTTGAGACTACCCCTCTTAGCATAAAATAAATGTTTGTCTTTAGGAATCAAAAGATTGACAATGTTATTATAGAAATATTATAGTTAATTGTTTTCATAGCTTCACATATAATAGTACAAAAAATGTTTTATTATTTCTAATGTTAACAAAATGTTAGGGCAGTCCAGGTATACAAGAACAAGTTGATTATTGTTTGAGTGCTACAGCCCAGTTTTCATAAGAAGTCTCTTATCTGATATTCAAAGAAGTTTATAGATCTCCTTTCATTTTATAATATGTCAGATCATGTGATCTGAAGCTGTAAAGTTTGATAGATGTATCAACAAACATAAAATAACACTTGTGAAATAGTAACATGTCAATTTTGGCCACAATCATTATAATGTGTAAATAGATACGCTAGTCAAAAAACATTTTTTGTACCTAATTTGTTGATTGCTTTAATAGTGAATTATTCAATATGTTTAAGTTTTTTTGTTGTTATAAAATAAAATTTAAAATATATAAAAAATATGTACCTGTTTTACAAAATCAAAGCAAAAAATATATAAACTTAGGTAATTCATAAATTGTTTAGTTATTGCTCACAACTATATTAAAAAAAAGAAAGATATCATTCATTATATTTAACACTAGTTATTATGTTAACATTATATAGAATATGTTTGAAATAAGGAAGAGAGGACACAACATTTTCCTAACTGTCTGTTTTTAAGCTTTGATAAAATAAATATTGTTTCAAATTTTAAATTACTCAATTCAATAACTCAAATCAAACCCGACTAGAAAAAAATTGATGATAGTAAATCCCACAATGTGCCTAAAATATGTTAATATATTATTAATAACAATTCTTATGAGGAAAAGAAAATGCACATTAATTTTTACCATACCGACCAGAAATTAAGCCACATTTTTTCCCAATAACAGCCATTTTAAAACCTTCAGCTACCCTATAATATATAACAAATGTGTTAAATTTGAGGACTGATGATTTATATTAAAGTATTTTATAATCTTGACAAGGATAACTTATTGTTGCATGATCATATTGAAGAACTTACATTTACATTTGAAAATTTATAAGGACTTGGGTCCGAAACTTATCTAATTGTTTTTCTACTATGCAAACTCTTTTTATCTAACATCATAATTTTAGCATATTTAACAAAGATATGATTCATTTTGATAATTATTTGAAATTCGCAAATAATATTTGTTTCAATTCAAATTTGTTCATTGTTTATAAAGTAACAATTTGTTAATGCATTACATTTGTTTGACTTTATTTTGAATATTTCGGCCCATTTCATTTGCATTCAATGAACCTTAAGTTTGTTTAGGAATGATAATAAATATCTTTAATTTTACACTACTAATAATATTCCAATACAATTGAAGGGCAACAAAGGGATACACTTGGATCTTAGTTCTAGAATATTTACTTTAAAGTTGGAGTTCTAAATATGACTAATCCTTATTATTTTATTAGTTCAACTTTAAATACATTAAAAAAATATCCTGTATCAAAATCATAATAACCATTTGAGCTCTAACATTATTTTATATACAGTAGACTGTAAAGTCCCAATTATATGAGGTTCTGTATAATCTAATGTGTTAATACAATATATGTTTCATGAGAATTGTCTAAGAAACTATACGCAGGTTCATCTCTATGTTGTGGGTAGTGGATTGAATCATTGGGTGACTCGTTGTTTCCATATACGGTACCATAAATATTATTATATACTGTTTGACTTAAGCCTTGTCTACAGATTCCATAAGCTCCACATCCATATAGTCCTTAACTCTTTTAAATAGTCCTTAGAAATGTGAATTGCATCTACACAGTTCATATCCTTAATCACACAACTATACCAACCAATTAAACTCTTCAAAAGAAAATTGTCTAGAGCAAGGCACAAGTAGTCATGATCTGTGAAGCAATACTAATGGTTTAAATTAAGCAGGATAGCCAACACACATACCTTGGTGATACTGGAGTAGAAATTGTTTAGGTAGAACACTAAAAAATTCACATTTTTAAGGACAAGCTTTCACTGTCACATACAGCTTTATCAGGTTAAGAAAGTAGACTGATGCTCTTGGTTGAACTGCAATGTTGACTGTCCTGCATTTCAACCAAGAACATCAATCTACCTACTAAAGCAGCGGTTCCCAACCTTTTTTCGGTTTCGTCCCCCTTGGCAGCCCATTTCCATGAATTGTGCCCAACACATTGAATTACTTTATTAATAATAGTAAAAAACTATTATATGTTTGAAATTGAATTCATTTTCTCAAGGTCAAATATAGAAGAAAACCCGCCGTCCCTCGCCATATTGTTGAGTTAATTTCATAAATTTGGCCGATCTTGTGTCTTACACTGCTGACATATGTAGATCTTTCCGCTATTATTAAAATATGTTTGCGTACTCCCAAATTTCCTGACACATTCCTCACATTGGGAACCACTGTACTAAAGCAGTGCCACTCTATCTGAAATTTTATTTAGAGATTTCACAGTTTCCACGATTTTTAAACTTTCAGAATATTATTTCTTCACTTAACTGTAATTTCATTTGTATTTGTTTCCATAGTAATGAATCCTTTAACTGCCATTGGTTCATTCATTTTTATGCATGCACACATACTCACTTTGCTATGATTGGTAGCCCCAAGCACTCCATATCAACTATTCCTTAGAAAGTTACTCCTATATAGACCACTTCACACCGTATGGATACAGAACTTTAGTCGAGTCAGTTGCCTCCCACTCAGGGCGAGTCTAGGGAGGGTGGGAAAAGGGGGCAATTGTCCCAGGCTTCACATTCACGGGGGTCACATTTCCTTAAAAAGTTATTAAATTAAAGTTATTATTCTTAATTTCATTTCAAATAGTGTACAGGTAATTAACAACAGTAAGTATTCACTTTGTGATAGGATTTTATTCCAGATTCCTTAAAACCCTAACCTTATGTAATTTAAGATTTACATTGTCAGAGTAATGTGCTGCAGTACAGTATAACACTCCACCATTGTGCTACCACTGTCGGTCTACAGAAAACTAACGGTGCAATGATGCAAAGAGGAACTTACTTTTGTTAACTCAATTTGTTCGCATTTATCAAAGTAGTCATTTAATGGGTTGATCAATATTCCATAAAACACAATAAATGTTTAAGTAATATAAGTACCAAGTATGTATCAATATATTAAAACGGTTTAATGTCAAAATTGAAAAACTGCCTTGCAAAAGGGGGGAAGGGTGGCCTAACATTTTCTTAAAACCACCCTGCACTTGCCACTGAGTGTTAAGACTGCATTGATTTGTCTTGATTTTTTATAGCTGTGAAAGTTTTATTTGTTCATTTTTAGTGAAGTTTATTTTATTTAAAGCTTATATCGATTATTGAAAGCCTCTCTTAAATGTGAACTGACATGTATTGCTTGGAGGCAAAATTAATTATGTTAACTAACCTTTAATTTGTTTTGTAAAGGAGCTACAGTGGCTATTCAAGGCATATACTTGTATTGAAAAGACTATTGAAAATATTTTATTTTGCTTTGTTAATGTGAAAACTTTTACTGAAATATACAAGAACTCTTTTTTTAAAATATAAATACACATAGAGCTCTATTGTATTATTCAGTATTTTGTTACTTGTTTTATATGCTGTATTATAGTAGTTGTTGTTAAATAAATATTACAAACTTTTGTATAAATATCTAATGAATATATTCATAAACAATACCATATGCATTCCCTTAGAATACAAATGTTATGAAGCATATAGTAAGCCTTAAAACACTTTATTATATTCCTTAATAGATTTTAGGTAAAGAAAAGTTGTGTGGCTACAAATATAAATATCCCTAAAGCAATGAATGGAGGCACACAGTTAAACACTTTACATTGTTGCTATCAGACAAAGATACAATAATAAATAGTATAGATTGAATTCCTGAGCTCTTGTTTTAAGTGTTAATTTTTCAACCACGAAGGCATTAATCTAACATTACAGAGTATGGGCTTAAGGGTACACTTTATGTGTACACAATAGTCTGTTACTGTTGGGTCCAACTCTTGCTAAGTGCGGATACAAACTGTATGTACACAATAGTCTGTTACTGGGGCCAAACAAAGTGTGGATACAGACTCTGTAACATAATAATCTTTTACTGGAATCAAACTCTTAAAAGTGCAGGCACAAACTATGTGTACACAATAGTTTGTTACTGTTTGGTAAAACTCCTACGTAGTAAGGATACATGCTCTGTATAGACTGTAGTATGTTACTGTGGGGTCAATCTTTTATAAAGTAGGCTCCTACTGTCTTTATGGACGACTATGGAGTATGTCAACTGAAATAAACCAGTTCACAAAGAGACAAAATACAGTATTTAAGAATAAGTGTACTCATACCTATTTTATATATAAACACAAGGCAATTTTAAAATGTAGATAGTGCAGTATAACCCGCCTCGGTGGCGTAGTTGGCAAACGCGCTAGTCGTGTTGAGCTCGACTGCTGAGGACGGGGAATTCGAGGTTCGAATCTCGGTCGGATGAACTGGGGAGGGGGGGGTTCCTAAATGGTTTTCCACTCTTCCTCCACGCAAATGCGGGTTCACTTCCTCTAATTCAACCTTCCCAAGTCCTAATCCATTAGAGTAATTAGTNACCTTCCCAATTCCTAATCCATTAGTGTAATTAGTACTTAAAGCGTATAACCCGAATGGGTAGTAAGACGCGGTGCTAAATAATAATAATAAAAAAGTACAATATAAAAACAATGTTTTTATACATCCAAGCTTTTCTTCTTTGTATTATCCATGAACTTATAAACAGCCTGTGAGTAATCTGACCACAAATTGTTGCCTAAAGGAACCCTTGATAAGTTGATAAGTTAATGATTAGTGACTAATATATTTACATTACTAATTATTAAGCGTTGGTTTTCTCAGGAAATAAACAATTATTTAAAACCAAAAAGCCGCCATAATGGCGCCTACTTATCTAAGACAAAACCACATTTTGTTTAACAAATTGACATAGCTCTTTTCACTTAATTTGTTAACCCCATGTGTTCAAATCAGTTAATATTGTTTTCATGATGTTTCACTTTCAAGTTCTCAGGAAATCATTGTGGGCTATGCTATGTGTGTTTCTTTGTTTTTTAAATTGTTTAGTTCTAGATGTAAATGGAACTAAACTAAGAAGCAACTTGAGTGTCCCATTTAAAAATAAATATAAAAAAGGTATTGATTCGAACTACGACCATAAAAATGAAGCTATAAATTCTGGATTGAAACATATGGAAGATCTTATATACATAAACCTTCTTAACAAAGATAGAGAGAATGATTTAAGAAATAACCGTCAAAACTTTATATCTAGAAAGCACAAGATATTGGAAGGGTTATTTCGTCAACAACTAATTCACTATAGCAATAATACTCTTGGCCATCCCCCAATCCGCGATATGTCCATTGTTGGTGATGGTAGCGGCTCTAAGAGTGGACCGGAAAAGGAAGCAGAAAGTAACTTGAAAAGATTAAAAACGGATGCTAGTTCAGGCGCTATTATCAGGCTTGAAGAGATAGTACGAGGGATCATTGAAGGTTACAAGAACCAATCCAAGGAATGTGCCGAGAGAAAAAACAAGTGAGTTAAGAAATATTTGTCAAGGAGCATGGACTAAATTTCATCCACGGTTTAATTTTCATAGGAAGGTTTTTATCTGACAGAAAAGTTTAATAGAGCTACTTTCACATATTTATATGTCAAGTAGTGTGATATGCAGCTGTCACTTTTGATGTATATTATCAATAACTATAAAATAAGGAAATGATATAAATACTGACCCCAAAAAAGTTTTGCTTTAATAAAAAAAATTCCTCCTTATTAAAACTATATTATAGTTTATAATTACTAAACAGTGTGGTCTATAATCATACAATTTGGGTTTGAATACTAGACCTGGAGATACCTTTCCCCTTAATAATATCCAACTATCTCTCCATGCAAATGTGGGTACGAAATACTACTTTTTATCCTACCTAGTCGGGGTAATTAACTGTGGGTATTGAGATGTACTTTTTATCCTACCTAGTCGGGGTAATTAAATGTGGGTATTGAGATGTGGAGCAAAATAATGATAATTGCATTCTAAAAGTGATTATTCATCTGGCTCTTACGGTGATGAATTGTCAGTTGTTGGGTCTGTTCTAGATTTAGGTTTGTTTATAGGTCGTGGGCTGATATAATCAGTCAGTTTAGAAAGTGCACATTTAATATCTCAACCAAAATTGAAAATAGTAAAATTTATATTAAACCTATATGTTTTATATTAAATTCCTTTAAAAAACACAAATCACCTTAATAAATTAATGATGTTCGTAACTTTCTACCCTTTTGAGTTACTCACATACTTATTCACCAATAAGTAATGAATCTGGGAGGAATAATATAGAATTTAGAGGTGTTCCCGCATTTGCATAGGGTAAAGTCAGTTCACAATTATTTTAAACGCTTAGTTAACAGTCCTAAAGTGTACTAGATCTACTTTTATGCATTAAAGGCCAAGATTTGTGTCTTACAATTACAATTTGCATTTAATGGCTCATCTACAATATATTGTTATCACCGCATTTTACTACTGGTTAAGGTTATAGAAACACATTTAAGATAATTACTATAATGGCATAGGGATGAGGAAGGAAGCTTTTTGGAGGTAGTTCACCCACATTTGAGTGACAATTTAGACCAAAATGCTATTTGAAAATAGAATTTCTCCAAAAAAATTTTTTTCAACTATGTTCAAAAGTTACTTAATATAGAGTGTGTTTCATATGATTGTATAAAAAAAATCTGAAGAAAAAAACCATTAAGGGAAAATTTACTTATAACAAATTTTAATTTTAAAAATACAGGATCAGACGTAAAAAAATATATGATCTATGCTGAGGAAAGTGATGTACAATATGCTGAGGTTTGTCTGACGTCCGGTGGAGCTCACCTGAGTGACATTATCTTCGAAAAGTGAAAAAGTTTAGTTAGTAGTTTGATTTGATTTTGCTAGTGAATATTAATTTTTCAATTAAAGTGTTAATTTTCAAGTTACTAAGAGTTTAATTGTTTCTGGCCCATCCTATATAATGAGGATTAATGGTTTATTTCAGTTTTTCCCAACCTTTTTGATTTTACAACACCCCCTTTGGTATATCATCAAGTTAACACCCCCTCTATCCCTTTCCTATTTTTTGTGACAATTGTAAAAAAATATTTAAAAGGCATTGTTTCTCGTCACTGCTTAATATTATACAAAAATCAATGTAGCACTGGCAGCGTAGTGGTACAAATAAAATTACTATTAATTAGTGTGATAGTTGACATTGTCTTGTTTTTCTTAGTTCAGTGGGTTTTACAACTGGTAGGCAGTGGTGCCAATACCTCAAGAAAAATAATATCTTAATTTGTAAACGGCATTAAAATAAAGAATGTCTCCAATTAGCTTGATTTTAGCATTATTTCCAAATATATATAATGTATTTGAAATTGGATGTTCCTAATAGAGAGATGTGTGTGCCTACGTGTCCCACTGGTTGCACGAACGGCTACTGCTCCATGTACAAGTGCATCTGTCCCGCGGGGTACCAAATGTCGGGACCTAGCTGCGCGCGACGCTGCTTTAATCAATGTCATAACGGAAAATGCATGAAGAGGATCTGTCATTGCCGACCAGGTATTGAACCTTTTCTGATAGTTTTAAATCGGGGCTAAAAGAAAACGTAAGCCAATAATGTCCGTATTTTCCCAGTCGTTTTTAAAAACAAAAACTTCATTTTTTTTTGCCTAAAACAAGTAAAGTATATTGCTTCAGTTGATTTAATTAGTTTAATTTTTCTAGACATATTAATCTTGACATTTGAATAGAAACTTCTTAAATTGAAAGGAAAAAAACCCTTGTCAAATTCTGTGATGCCCAATATCAAATACAAATAAATTTTAAATAAATGAATTTAATTAAATCGATATATTGTTTATTTAATCCAATAAAAGGGTTTTGCTATCAAGACTTCTTACCATCTCAATCTACTATGTTTCTTACTACTTGTTTGAACAAATTGCTTCGTGCTACTTAGCGTGGTTAGTAAAACTGTTTTCAATCCCTGACTCCGCTCTACCCATCCTGAATTGTATTTATTGTACTATTTTATAGAAAAATCAACAAAGAAGTGTTTTGCAGCCATCATCTTTAAAAAGAATTGCAGATGTAGATTGATATCAGCATATTATGTTAACCATATGTCAAAGTTAGTTTCAGACAAAAATTTTTTAATGGTTTTTGTTTTTGCTTGAACAGACATCCACACGGTTTTTCACGCGTTATTCATCACTGCAGTCTTCCCTTCCCCTATTCACGCTAATCAATGAAAATAGAACTGATTAGAAGTAATAAATAGCTCGGGACGCCAGATTTAAATATCGAACGTGTGAACTAGATTTTTTTTTCCGTAGTTTTCTATTCTCTCTACAGTGACCTTTTTTTTAAGCACAGCGTTACACTACCTGTTTAAGTTATAGGCCTATATATATATATATACACTCTTTAGAATGCAAAAAGTTTATCAATTACCCAATTTAAACCAAATTACTAAAACCATCTTTTAAAATATTACTATTTCGAAAAAAAAGAAGTGATCAGTAAACTATTGGCGGAATTCCCCCCCCCCTACCCCCAAAAAACAAGTATACATCTTTATATGTCATTCTCATGAGTAATTAATGAGGTAGACTGGATAGGACTAGCTCAAGATAATAATAGGTGGCGTATTTTAGTAAGTGCGGCAATGAACTCGTAAGCTCCTAATACCATAGATTAAGTATTAGAAAGTGATAAATATTACTTAGTCATATTTTAAAAACAATTATATAATCAGGATTAAAATAGTTTGATCTATTTTGCTATTAAATAGCAAAAAGGTTAGTAGACCGAACGGATAGTAAGACTCGGTGATAAAAAGAATAACAAAATGAAAAAGGGTGACCTGGCGGTCTAGGGGTAAGGTATCAGACTTCTATGCTGGCGGCCGGGGTTCAATCCTCGGTCCCGGCACAGATTTATCTGATTACCAAACCCTTCCTTCACCTCTGACAAGACATCTTGTGAATGTGGGGAATGCCAGGCCTCCACCGTGGTTCGGATCCCACGTTAAACTGTAGGTCCTCCATTTCATCTCACAATCACCCTGCCACTACACATTAGCGTAAGTGCGTACAGCCCGAACGGGTAGTAAGATGCGATGCCAGTAATAATAATAATAATAATAATAATAATATTCAAAGGGTGTGTAAAGATGGTGAAGGTGTAGAGAAAGTGTACTTATATTTGAGTGGAGGAAGAGTGATAATCCGTTTAGGAAAACACACTCATTAAATCCTCCCGGGATTCGAATGTGGACCTTGCTGTAGACAGCAAATCAGACTGGAGAAATTTGACGTTCAGTCTGCATACCCAATGATGCGTATGATGAGTCCCACTATTGCATTTTATTAAACGATTCTAAATTAAATTAAACCAATATGTATCTTCAGATGACATTCTGATGGGGCGATTGTGTAAGGATAGACAAATTACGAAAGAACAGGGATTTTAACACTGGCCATTCAGTTCTACTCTCTAACTTCTGTACCTACAGAACTATCCGAGATTTCCTTGTCAGTTCCATAACCCAAATAAACCTCTAAGCGTACTGATGTAGATAAATACATTAAATACCAACACTTGTTGCAAGTAGACCCTAATTAATCAGTAAATAATAATATAGTAATCTGATGACCTTATGGTCTAGGGTAAGGTGTCAGACTTCTGTGTTGGGGGTCCGGGTTTCAATCCTTGGTTCCGGTACAGATTTTTATAAGTTCAATTGGTTTATTCTGATACCGTAAATTAGGGGCTGGCGCTGATGCGACTCTTCACTTCCTACGACCATTGACCAGGCCCTCAACGTTGACCACGTTGGTCTTAAAGAGTAAAGTGCTTGCCTCAAGACCCGATGTTCGTGGGTTCAAACCCAGCTGAGGCCGACGGATTTATCTAGAGTGGTAAATATCCGTAGCACAGCTTCCTTCGGAGGGGAAGTAAAGATAAGAACCACGGAAATTATGTGAGAATACCTTTCCCAGTAAAATTAGTAGACACCTTTTGCTATCTCTCATAGAAAATTCTCGTGTGCTGATACAACCAGTTGGTTTAGAAAGTGCACTTTAAATAGTTCAAATAAATAAAGATTTGAAATATCTTACGATAACACCAGTGTTGGTGACCTGGCGGTCTAGTGGTAAGGTTTCAGACTTCTGTGCTGGCGGCCGGGGTTCAATCCTAGGTCCCAGCACAGATTTATCTGATTAACAAACCCTTCCTTCACCTCTGACAAGACATCTTGTAAATGTGGGGAATGCCAGGCCTCCACCGTGGTTCGGATTCCACGTTAAACTGTAGGTCCTCCATTTTGTCTCATAATAACCGTACCATTACACATTAGCGTAAGTGCGTATAACCCGAACGGGTAGTAAGACGCGGTGCTAATAATATTATTATTATTATTATTATTATTATTATTAACACTGGTGTTGCACGTCGGGTAGGGTATTTTAATAAGATTGTTACTAAATATAATTCACCATGGTAAACCGGATATACCACGTCGCTATCTACGTCATGCGTGATATCTGAACGCGTCAACAGTCGCGTACACAGGATTGTGAAGTAGGGGGAGCTCAAAAGAGTTTGGGGAAAGTTCCACCCCAGCCACCAGAGAAAAGTTATTTGCTACCATTATATAAACATAGAGGACTTTTTGAAAGGTTTTTAATGGTATTTGCTGACTTGATAATTTACATTTTCAGTATTATAAACGTGTCACTAACATTTTAAGAATCTAACTAAATAATACATAAGTAGGCCTAACTTAAAAACAAATCATAGCACAGCCTCTTACTAACCATTCGGGTTATACGCTTAAGAACTAATTACGCTAATGGTTTAGGAATTGGGAAGGTTGAGTTTTGAGGAAGTGAGCCCACATTTGTTTTGAGAGAGAAAGTCAAAAAGAATTTAAGAAAAACCACCCTAAGTTTACTCGACCGAAGTTCGAACCTTGATATCCCCATCCTCGGCAGTCTAGCTCAACACGAAACTAGCGTGTTAGCCAACTATACCACTGAGGTGTGGCCTAGCTTAAAGTTGGCTTAACCATCACATAGACCTACTGTCACAACAAATCCTCCATAATTTATAGTTAAATGTGTGTACCCTTATATTTACTAAGCCTTATAATATATAAGTATATGTATATAAGTTACTTCCATAAAATATAGTCCACTCCTAAGAAATAAATACTTTTGCTAATTGATATAGAGTTTACTTCTGATAAGCTGATATTTTATTTGCTCACAATGATTAACTGATCTCACCCTACCCACTCATTTTATTTTTCTCTTCGGATCTTCTCAGATCTCAGGGCACCCCCCGTACCCCCACAAACCCCCACGTGGGTACGCTACTGCGCATGACCCATGTACAGTATTCATATTATTTAAAGGGTTTTAGTAAAAGGTCTAAATAAATGAATAATTAATATATTGTGAGCCGATTTTAATTACATGCTTAGTTAACAAATAAACTTTCTAATGATTACAAACCCCCGAAAATTAATAAAACAATTTTGCCACTACAGCCTGGGGCACTTACGTAATGTTGTATTCCTTGAATCATGATATAATTAAAGTTTCCGTCAGTGCGGGTGAATTAATATCTTCTCTTGATATCACTGTCGTTGTTGGCAGGTTACGTGAACGATGGGAGCAACACGTGTGTCCCCATATGTACCGACAACTGCCCGAGTGACTGCCGAGGAATACGAGTCTGCGTCTGAGAGAAGACCACGGCGATTGGCAACTCACCAGGGTTTCTACAAACTTTCCGCACTCAAAATAATCTCATTACAAAATTGAGAGTAAATTGCTAACTCTCAATGTTATGTGTCATGTGTTAGTCCATAAATGATTCTGTATTAAAATTAATATAAAAAAACACTTTATTTAGGCATTACTTATTACATGTTACCCGCTTCGGTGTCTGAATGGTCTAACGCGCTACTCTCGCAGTAGACTAGACTGCTGATAACGGGGAGATTCTTTGTCGGGTGAACTGAGGAGGGTTTTTCCAAAATATTTTCCCACTCTCCTTCCATGCAAATGTGGGTACACTTCCTATAAATATAACCTTCCTGATCCCTAAATCCATTAGCGTAGTTAGTGGTCTACATATTCGTAAAGCCCTTAAAACACAGTGCTAAAAAAACGTTAATTTTTTTATAAGGAATAAAAAAAATTGAAAAGTTTATGAAACCCTAAATATTTAATGTTCATTGGGGAGAATGCTTTTGTTTCTTATCACAAGGCTGGTTTGGGTCATGTTCTACTTTTAGGAGGAACAGAGGAAGGTCACTTTCAACTGCCAGCCGGTTCTTTAGTTTAAGTTTGATTTCCGTCATTGGTGAGATACCACTTTCACACATTTGCAAATGGCGTAATAGTTTTTATTGCTTCATTTGTCGGAGAAGAATGAATATACATACATATTTTGAAGTGAACCAAAGCCTCAAAGAATAATACAAACTGAACATTATTTCCTCAAAGGTACACACAAGCTCCACCTCACCTGAAACCCCTTCATGCCTCAACAGAGAGGCACCTGCTTTGGTGGCCGCATGGTCTAACGCGCTACTCTTGTAATAGACTAGACTACCGATGACGGGCAGATCGAGTTTCGAACCTAAGTCGGGTGTACTGAGAGTGGTTTTCCAAAATACTTTTGCACTTCACGCAAATGTGGGTACCTTTATATAAATATAACCTATTAATATTATTATTATTAGCACCAAGTCTTACTACCCGTTCAGGTTATATGAACTTACGCTAATGTGTAATGGTAGGGTGATTGTGAGATGAAAGGAAGGACCTACAGTTTAACGTGGAATCCGAACCACGGTGGAGGCCTGGCATTCCCCACATTCACAGGATGTCTTGTCAGAGGTGAAGGAAGGGTTTGGTAATCAGATAAATCTATGCCAGGACCGAGGATTGAACCCCGGCCGCCAGTACAGAAGTCTGACACCTTACCCCTAGACCGCCAGGTCACCTATAACCTATCAAATCTCTAAAACCCACTAGCGTAATTATTACGTAAGCACATAGTCCGAACGAATAGTAATACGCGGTGCCAAAAAAACAACAGGTAGGTGCACCTCCTCGTTTAGGAAACAGTGCAATACACAACACTAGCGTGCTTTTCTAACTTTGACTTGAAGAGGCTTCCATTAACATGAAAAATATGTGGTGCTACCCACTCACTTTAATTACCAAAACATATTGCATGGAAAATTATTCATGCTGGTGTTTTAGCACAAGCATAGCCACATATTTAATTTAAATAAAACTATATTTTGCTTACTAAATCCGAAATGCTTATCTGTAAGTGGAATAGTACTCAATTATTTTCTACGTAATTCTCCAATTCATTGTTCCCACCTTATTAATATAGTAGGATTCTGGTAAGAAGGACATTATCTTACAAATACAAAAGCTAAGTATTTAAACTACTTTAATAGGCTATATTCTTACGTCGTTATGGGATCCGCAGCTATCACTTTTGATATAATGTATTTTAACAAGTAGCTAAAGTACCCAGCATTGTCTGGGAGGTTTCTAATTAATTTTACAAACTCTAGTAGACATTTTAATACTCTAGCTTTGAAATGAACTCGTTCGTGCAATAAGTCCACCTGTTTTTAAAATTTCAGTCCTCTGCGGGCGGTAGATATCGCGCAATATTCATGACAGACAAACAAACTCTTCATTTTATTGGTATTGCTTTGCTTCCGACACGGCTATTAGTTAACTTAAAAAAATATATAGTTACAATTTTGATTCTGAGGTGCACATGTTCGTGCACAAGGGCTAATAATTTCTAAAATTTCTGACCTCGCTTGCGCTATATATATGGTGTTCGGAAACTCTACGCCCAAACTGCACATATAGCTTGTTTGAACCAAAAGTAATACAAAATCTCAAAACACTTACATGAGGAAAACTAAGCTAATACTATTAAATTGTGTTCAAAGTTTCGGCGTACAGCGCTGGGAGAGCAAAGCTGTTCAAGCATGCGTGTACAACAAGTTGCATAGGATATTGGTGCGTGGCTCTACAGACCTCGACATCTCGGAGCATGGCAGTAGAACACACCACAATTAATAGTAAACAACACAACAGTCCATATAGAAATGTAAATACTTTATGAGGGTCATCATTAACGATCCTACATCACATAAAGTGCTTGCCATTATTGTTTATTTAGCACCACGTATTACTACCCGTTCGGGTTATACTCTTAAGTACTAATTACGCTAATTGATTAGGAATTAGGAAGGTTGAATTTAGAGGAAGTGAAGACCCATTTGCGTGGAGAGAGAGAGAGAGAGAGAGTAGAAAACCATTTAGGAAAACCACACCTCAGTTCACCCAACTGAGATTCGAACCTCGATCTCCCCGTCCTCAACAGTCGAACTCAACACGATTAGCGCGTTAGCTAACTACGCCACCGAGGCGGGTCTTTCCATTATTACATGTGGAATGCCGCGCACCTAACTCTTATGCAACTTGCTGTACACGCATGCTTGCACAGCTTTGCTCTCCCGGCGCTGTATGCAAACACTCTGAACACAATTTAATGACATTAGCAGTTTTCTGGATGTGTCTCCAGATTTTGTATTACTTTTGGTTCAAACAAGCTATATGTGCAAGCTAGGTTATAATTTTCCAAACATCCTGTATACATCAAGCAATAATCATGAGAGACAAACACACTCTTCATTTTATAGAAGAAGTAGATACCTATAAAATAATACTAATAATATACTCATAGTAAAATGTTATATGTTGTCTAGTGATCTGAGTTCCTGGATCTGAATCCAGAGGTCCCGGATTCAATCCCTGGCGCTTACAAAATTTATCTGCAGTTGAGTATAGAACTGGGTCAAACTCAGCGTGATGAGGACCAGAATGAGGAGTTACTCTAATGAAAATAGTAGCATTTCTGGTTTAGAAAACTGAGACAAACGGCTGGAGTGCTTGATGTACCGACCAAACAAAACCCTATATCCGTAAAAATGTTGTCACCATTATCGATAATGGCGGCGACCGCTTGGTCAGCTTAGTTTGCTTGTAGGCTATCACCATGGCGTCATCAGTGTTGACCTCAAAAATATATGTTTGTGTTTTCTAATAGGTTCTTTTCTCCAGAATTCTACTAAAGTGGTTGGTAGCAACACGCCCTGAACCTTTTAACAATTATTAGTGATTCTATATACTCCGACAAAAAACACCCACACACACACAAACAGAAACCAAACACAAAAATAAGTAAAAAGATAAATAGGATAAATATTGAAATATCAGCGTAAGAGAAACTAAGTTAGTCCCCAACATTTATTTGGGATAGAAAAATAAACTAATCACATTTTCTGCAGCAATACGTTAAGTATTGTGGCCAAAAGTGCTATTTGCTGCAAAAATAATAATTATAAAATAAAATGATCCTGAGGGTCATAGTCAGACTTGATGCGCTTCAAAACCAAGTACAAGACGACATCTAACTAGACTTGAACAGATTGGGAAAGTTTCGCACATGAAACAGGCCCATTACAGTCTGGTGGTTTAAGTAGTAGTTTAAGTCATATTGTGTTTGGTTTTGAGCCGCACTTGAGGTGCACTAAGTCTGACTGTGAATCTGACACTAGCTTGAATTTTCTTCCATTTCTCCTTACAATTGTTTATTTCTATCAACATTCGTAGCTGTGAAGTTTAACATATTAAAGCAGTCTTTATTAGAGATCTGTGGTGATATTCGTCACAAACTATGTTTTGTTGAGAAGAAACTATTAATAGAAAAATGCCATCATTTATAGTTCATTGCCGCACTTACAAAAGTATGCCACCTATCCCTATCACGAGCTAGCTATATCCAAACCACCTCATTACACCCCATCTATTTCCCATCCGCGTCTAGTTCTTCCCAGCGGTCTCTTCCGATAGAGTTTGCCAGTCAATACCCTGAACATGGTTCTATATTCTACGATTCACGCTGCAAGTCCTACCTGCCGTAATATATAAAATCTGACCATCCTAATAATATCTTGTGATGAGTACAGGGTATGTAACTCACGTGACCTCCTCCACCCCCCACCCCCAGTACCTTCATCCCATTTTAGACCAAATATATCTTTAAACACAATTTTTTCAAACACCCTACATGTATTTTCATGTAAGGTAAGATAACACGTTTAACACCAATAGAGAACAACCAGTAAAATGATTATTTTGTACATTCCGATTTTACATTTCCTACAGCTGGATAAATTAATCTGTTATACATAGAGTATATTTTTCAAAATGGACAGCCGATAGCTAGTAAGCTGCGGACTTCATCAGAAGGCAGTAGAATTTATACCAGATGGACGATTTCACCATCTTTTAAAAACACAACAAAGTCGAAAACCAATAATTTTTAAATGAATAAAAACACTGACTCAATTATTCCAATTTCGCTGTTGTCAAATGAATAGCGTATAATCAGCCTCGAGATTGTGTTATGATTCTTTCTAGTACAAAAGTAAGTGTTAGAAATATCCATGCTATTCTTACAAACTATGTTTCACATTAATTATCTTTATTTTGATCATGTTATGTAAATAAATAAAAGTCTAAACACACTGGTAACTAATGAATTAAAATAAAGAACTCACCCATTCATGAACCTTAATGTTACTCCGAAGGTTAAACATGAGTAAATTTAAAATAATTGTGTCAAATAATTTAGCGTATTTGGCTGTCAATGAAATAATATGGACGAGAAGTAGGAGAATAGAATAGCCTGAGAAAGGAATTGAGACTGTAGTAGGGGACGGGGGGTGGAGGTTTAATGTTGGGGTGGTGTTATTTTAGTTGTTATCATGCCTACTAAAGATAACACACGTGAACTTCATTGTTCCTTGATTTCCTTTTCCTCTCGTTTCCTTTTCTTCTCAGCATTCTTGCACGCGAGCTGGTAAAGGAACTGTATGAGGGTCCGAGTGGGCCGGCCCGTCATCTTGCCCTTAGTGAGATAAGGGAAGTCCTCGTCTGTGGCCATCGAGGTGTTGCTGATGTCCATGTGCATCCAATTCCCGCAGGGAATGAACTCTTTCAGGAAGGTGCCAGCAACGCAAGGTTCACCCTTCTCGTGGAAGTGATATTCCATGACGGAATTAGTGAGATCTGCGCAACGGATGTCGTCAATCATGTGCTTGTAGTGCTTCCACAGAGGTAGCCGCCATACTCGGTCACCTGTAATGGCACCTGCTGTGTGCATCTCATTCCAGAAGTAGCTGGTGTTGGAGAAGACGGGACTAGCTGATGACCCTAAGGCCGTTTCGAATCCTCTCATGAAACTCCCGATGGAGAGTATCATCTCAGGGGTGTACTGGTTGAAAGCATAGTCTATCGCGTCAGCTACGATGAGACGACCCTCATTGTCGGTATCCTCGACCATTATAGTCTTTCCACTGCGGGACATAATTATATCCCCAGGCTGCATACACATTCCACTTGGCACGTTCTCGCACAAGGGGATCACACAGTTCACGTTGATTGGGAGCCTCAAGATGGCAATGGCTCTCATCATGGACACGATTGCACCAGCACCAGTGACATCTGCCTTCGGGTCATTGCTCAGGTTGAGACCGCCACTGTCATACGTTACGCCCTTTCCTATCATGACGATAGGTCTCTCATTTTCTTCCCCACCGCAATATGTGACTTCCAGAACGGCTGGGGGCTCGCAGGATCCCCGAGTGACAGCTAAGAGGGCCCGCATATTCATACCATCTATCCAGTCCCTCAATCTGATTTCTACTTTCAGTCCACAGGAACACAGGACATCCTGGGCGCCTTCGGCAAACAAGTGAGGCGTCACGATGTTGGGAGGCGATGACGAGAAGTATCGAGCCAGGTTTTGCGCATCCCCTTTCACCAATCCAATGTTGAACCCCGCTTCGTCCTCAGCACCATACAGCTCTATCTTGGGCTGAGGGTCCTTATAGCGCCACGCGCTGAGGGTGGCACTCTCCGCCGCACACTCGCTCTGACCAAAGTCCTCTACCAGTATGTGCTCGGAGCCCAGATCACGTAACTTACGCGTCCCTATGGCCACCCCTAACCTGACGTTCTCCTTTACCTCGTCCATGTGCTCTGAAGGGTTGTAGCCATCTTCCACAGTGCCAACGTTGACAACGGCAACGTGTTTAAACTCTGGGTCGATGTTGTCGAACACCTTGACCTCTTTGTGTCCAATGTGACAGTGGGGTTCCAGTAACTCATTTAGTTTCCCCCCAGTCTTTTGGTTGAAGGATTCCGCCGTGGGGGTGAACACATGTTTCCTACCCTCCCCCTCCCCCTCCGTCTTCACCCCGAGAACCAAACATTTACCGGTGTCCGAATACAGCCTGTGGATTTGGACAAATCTATTTTTGTTTAGTAATTTTGTGAACCGGGCCATACTGAGCATTTTGTGAACAGCTACATTTCTATGGTTACATCAATATTGGCAAACAATTACTTTATATTTAATATTAATTTGTGTAGAGTTTTCTGATCACAATATTGTTCTATTATGTGTGCAAGTATTTCTTAAATGCTATTATATATATTACTTGCAAAACATATTTATTATATAATTAAAATTTTTAATATTGAATCAATTATGTTTACCTTTTCTTAATAGTTTTGGTCAGTAAATATTCATGAAATAAATGAGCTTCCTTGAAGATGTATTGCAAATAGAGTAAGAAAGATGTTTTTTTTTAAATCACGCTTAACAGGAGGAATACGGATTTTAAGATTTTATTTTATAACGTACGACACATTAGCTCATTCGGTAGCGTGTCTGTCTACTGAGAAATGGGTTCCGGGTTTGATTTCTGATATTACCGAAAAATGTATCATAGGTGAAATGTGGGTTTACCCTTTCAAAGTGACGAGTTAATGGCCGGAGGGTGGATGTTGTGTCTGTTATAGATTTAAGTTAGTTTATAAGTCACGTGCTGATATAATCAGTCGTTTTTGAAAGTGCACGCTAAATACCTAAGGATTTTTTTTTTTAGGAAAGTGCAACTTCATTGGTGTGGAGCTAAAGGATGTGAAAGTCATAATGAGTAGCGGATGAGAAAGCAAATCCTTCAATAAAACCAGTTAGGATCTGAACCCATACCTTACCATCAACGTCAGTAGAGTGTAATGAGGTGGGATTGATTTGAGATAGAATTCCTGCCAAATGTGTTGTGAGCTTGGTTCCGATATTTTTCACTCTATCGCTACACACCAATGTTAGCGCATCCTCTCTATGCTACACTTCTCATCTCTACTCCTTATAATATAATAGAGCCTGGATTTGTATGCAAAATATACGTTCCTTTCTACATATCTAAAGGTATGCAGAAATGATATACTTTGTTAGTCACACCTTACTAAACCATTTGTCCGGTATTTGATATGATGCATATAAATGCATATACTGGGGAAATAATATTTTGCACGCATCTTTTGAATTTATGAGATAAGAGTTTATATTTTACTCGTATGTTTAAGGTAAAAATGCGTATTTTATTCATAACAGTCGTACTTGTCCCCCTCTGTCATCGGTTTGTTACTAATTAATTAAATTTTTGTATTCAATTGGGTATAAAATAAAACAAAACTAGTGTGTGTGTGTGTGTGTGTATGCGTGTGTGTTCTGAAGATTGTATCAAGTAAAAGCTCCAGAAGGGGCCTACACTCATAACAGCTTCTTTAAATAAATACCTGAGATTATTACACCGTTGGAGGCTTGAAGTAATTCCTTGCAGTAGCATTGCCTTCAGAAATTCAAGGTGTTGCTAAAATTGCATTCGATAAGTTTGGTCAGGTATTAAATAAAAATTCTGGTTACAAAACAATCTGTCAAATTAGCAAAAAGTGTCTGGTGAAAAAAATTGAAACTCAAGAGGAATTCGTCGAAGAAGAATTGTGGTGTTTTTCAGATACATACATACACCTGTCACATCATGCGATGTCGAAAGGATATAATTTTTCATTTTATAAAACATTCTTTATTGAGAGACGTAGGATCTTCACAGAAGAACATCTCAGGATGACTTTCCTTATATACTGTAACAACCATGAATAAGGTAAGATTTTTCACAAAACAAATAGTTTATTTTAGTTTTGTTCATTTGTTTTTGCGTATCATGGTGCATATTTTTTACATTTTTCGTGCATATTTTACTAGTTAATCGTGCAAACAAATACAAGCTATAGTCAGTAATTGCCCTTGCATTTACATATAAAAATTAAATAAGAATTTTTAAAAAGTTGCTTTTATGAACAAAAATGTATAAAATGTATATGAATAAACTTAGTTATAAAATATAACACATTATCACTTATTAGCTAAACAATAATTCTTATATTATATCTTTTTAGTACCGTGTCTCAGTACCAGTTAGGGATGTACGCTTGCATTTACTAATTACGCTGGTGGTTTTAGCGATGAGAAAGGTTTTATTTATAAGGAAAGTCTACCCACATTTTCATGGGGGGAGAGTGGAAAACCATTTTAGAGAAACCACTCTTAGTACACCAGACACCCGCCTCGGTGGCGTAGTTGGCTAACGCGCTAGTCGTGTTGAGCTCGACTTCTGAGGACGGGGAGATCGAGGTTCGAATCTCGGTCGGCTGAATTGGGGGGGGGGGGTTCCTAAATGGTTTTACATTCTCCCTCCACGCAAATGAGGGTTCACTTCCTCTAATTCAACCTTCCCAGTTCCTAATCCATTAGAGTAATTAGTAATTAAAGCGTATAACCCGAACGGGTAGTAAGACGCGGGGCTAAAATAAAAAAAATACACCAGACCGATAGTCAAACATTGATCTTCCCATCATTGGCAGTCTAGTATATTACAAGAATAGCATCTTAGACCATGCGGCCACCAAAGAGGGTCATATTTAACTATTTTAATTTATTATAACATTCCCGATTATGACCGATCAAGAATATTTTGGTCACGCTCAAATATTATTTGGAAGTATACTCGTATTTGCGAGTCTATAAAAAACAAATATCGACTTTTAATGAAGACGTAGTTTTCTTACGAGATCGAGCTATCGAGCACGATAAATCACTTGCCTACCCCTGCGTTTGACAAATCGGCTACCCGAGCAGATCGCATTCTTGCATACGTAAAGGAAATACGTTTACTCTTCTACTTATCCCCAACCTGTAGGTCTTGTCCAGGGATTCAGGAACTGGTAAGTCTGGAGGTTGTTGAGCCTACCATGTTTTTATTTGGGGGTAAAGGAACTGGTACTATCTTAAGACGCCCCACCCCCTCCTCCAATATTTATCATCTATATACAACACATAGAGTTAAATTTACAAATATTATATTCACTTTTCATGTTTAAGAATGGAAGTTAATATTCACGTTTTTTCTTAATATTTCAACCATAATTTTCCCTCATTGTCACAACATAAAACAAGAAAAAAAATTGATTTAAAATCGAGTGTGCTTATTCGAATTATTGCTTTATCACACGGCAGGGACAGTGGTATCTGTCTGTAACAAGATGTAATAAAATCAGTTTCATATATTCATACGCCAAGTCATACGGACTAGATGTGTTACAACAAAAATTGTTGATAAAATAATATTATAGCTACATTTTTTTCTAATCATACCAATAAAAGTAGATAACCTTTCTATATTCCTAATTCAGATCATGGCAAAGATAGGCTCCCCCAAAATGTTATTAAGGTAGCCCCCCCTCCCCGACCCACCCTTCGACTTAGCCTCCCATAGCACTTCCGAATAGCTTCCGGATTTCCTGATATTTTACCAAGCACCTTAAGCCAATTCTGTTTAATTTTTTTCTGTTTGAGTTTAATTATAAATTGTGCTGGGATTAAATATCCATCACATATCATATTAAAAAAGAACACTGTGCCGTTAAAAGAATAATAATTGTAGCTTGGAATGATTTTTTTAGTCCAATAACTAATGGCTATTTTATTATACAGCCAGCACACATCCCTAGTGCGTGCGAATATCTATGCGTACGATAGAGTTCCAGTTGATAAACCAACGTCCGGTCTATTTTAATTTATCAATTGTTTCAGTGATCCTGTTGTCATAGTCTTCATTCAACATGGTACCCAACGTCATCCTGGCAGTGTCCTCCCTGTTGGTCTACCATTGTCTGTTTGGTGTCGGGGACGCGGCCGATAAGACCGATGACGCTGACAAAGATTCGAAAGTGGACCCCGCGGCTCTTGCCGTGTTGCAGGAGATAGTGAGGGTGATCACAGGGGGATATCTCGAACAGGAGAATAACAGGAGATATTGCGGCCAAGAGACCATCAGGTATGTGCATATAATCACCATTATCTTGCATATATAATTAGTTTTCTAGTTAGTATGTTTGATACTATGGACCATACATGTATTACGTAACACAGTTGAGGGGGGAGGGGCCCATTGTAGTGTTACGCTGCGTGACACGTGGGAGGGGGAGGTTAGGCTAGCGTAACGTAACGATGTTTTAGTTTATAATACAAACAATAACAATACAAATAAGTTGTTTGAATTTATCAAATTAAATTAAATTAAATATGTAGGCTACTAAAAGGTTTCATTCAGATTTTAATTAGTAGTTCATTTATTTGCATGTGTACTAAACTGTTTTTCATATTCAACTCCAAAGATGCGATCAATCATATGACACTGTCACGTCCTTTTATGATGATGTATATCAGTAAAACTACGATAGACAGGTTTCAGGCTACATTGTATAGCTGTTTAGGGTTCAGTTACCGAATACATAATAAATAAACATAAAACTGTTTGATTATAAATTGCATCCTTTATTCAAAATCCTATTCATTTTAAACTTATAAGATCCGACGTGAAAATAACTAGTCTGCTAAAAAAAAAAGCCCATTCGAAAATGACATGAGGAAAAGGTTCTTTTTTATAGTTTAAACTGGAAGCGTTATGTAACTTTAGGGGGGAGAAAGGGGTTTGACAAAGAGTTATGGAGCGTAATATATGGGGAGGGGGATCAAAAAAGGCCTAAGATTAAGTTAATGCAATACATGTATGGCCCCTAATTTTATTGAATTGCTCTAAAGTGACCATCAGCTATGTGCCGACAATCATCATTCTATCTAGCATAACTAAATAGTTTATTTATTTAATATGTGTACTGAGTTGTTTATTGCTAGAAATAGTTTTTTCACTTTACCTCCGCGCAAATACGAGTTTTTTTTAACCTAATCTTAGTACTCGTTCGGGTTGTGTGCATACATCAATTACGCTAGCTGAATAGGCAGGAGGAATAATTTAAGAAGGAATGCACCCTCATTTTTTCGGAGGGAGAGTGGGAAACTATTTAGTAAAAACTTCTTCAGTACACTCGAACGGGATTTTATACCCGATCTCTCACTCAACGGAAGTCCAGTTTTTTGCGATAGCTACGCCTTACGTTTTACTATGCGAGCCACATAATTTATTCTACACATTTTTGCAGGCCAAAGTAACGTTAACCTGTTCTTCAAGTAGCATATTTTTGACCTGAATGCCTTGACATGCGCAAATAGATCATACATATAATTTGTTTCAACATGAAAATTTAGATTTAAGTCATAATATGAACAGTCATGTCCATAAAAAAAATCCACTTTTCAAGGCTAGTCAGTGTTTGATAAAAGTGATTGACGTTGGTTCTTCTCTGTGAGAAAAGAATCAATTTATATGCAATAAATTACATTTATCTGAAATCCGAAATCAAATGGCAAACTCTGATGCACCCTGAAGGGGAGCACGAGAGCAAGTTCCAACACGTACCGACCAATTGGTCACACCGTGTGGTTCGCAAAAATTAAGAACGGGTTGTCGCGTTTCACGAAGTTCTGAAACAAAGAAACAGATATTACATATTATTAGTAACATCGGGGGAGAGGGTAAGGGGAGGGTAAGAAATTTGAGAAACCGAATAAGGGTTTTTAGAGTTACGTGCCGAGACACTACTCTATGGGGGGCTGGGTGACAGCCTCCCAAACCACTGTTGTCACATCTCGCTTATCCGAGCAGGGCTTATTACATTTAAACTAATTAGTCAATAAAAATACTTTTTTAAAAAATTAGGTAACATCTTTCGAAACTTTCCTTTGATAATCCTCTGCCGGGAGACTTTGGGACTACCTAAAAATCGTCACAGTCAAGCCGTTCTGTTGTCGGTATAAGGAGTGGCGCCTACGACTGAAAATGAGGGCTTGCAATTCTGACAGCACTCTGGCTTGGTGTCATGGGGGGAAGCACACGTGCGGACAGAAATTAAATATGTCAAATAAACTGTGTAGTTAATAAATAACAAAGAAAAACAATTTGTTTTTTGATAAAATCTTGTAACGGGCTGGAAATAATCTTGTGGTGGACCGGGTGTGGCCCGCAGGTGGAGACCCCTGCCTTATACCATTCTAAATCTGGTAGGGGTAAAATTTAATTAGTTTAAAACCATATATGTGATTTTTTTTTTGTTTCAGAGAATACTTTGGGAAGAATACTACGGACCTTGAGCATCGGGTACAGAAATAATTTTATAAAATAGTCTTCTTCAATAGAATAATATATTTAGGTATGAGAAAAATACACTATTCTAAGAATCCGATTTCATTTTATCTACGAATTCCGAATATGGAATTCAAACCCGAATCTTAATGTAAATTAATAATTTAAGGTATGGCTGTTAAGTTTTTACTGTGATTATGTTTGGATAAAACACCAATAAGCGTTCTGAAACAGATTATAGCTCAATGTTGGAAATTAACCCCTATTTTGAGGTTTTGAAAAAGTTATGCTGTTTAAATACAACATTTACACATACTTAAAAAAAACCTAGATACTATAAAACTAATAAAATTGAGATAACTTAACAGAGTGAGGGTGAACTAAAAACAATGCATTAACAAAGAAAGGCAAATTGAAGTGTCGCGAGGTTAAAGCCACAAATCCCGGACAGTTAAGGTGGGGATGGGGGGAATGCGAGGGATGGTGTCATGATACTCTTTTGGGCGCGTCTAATTTATTTGAAAAGTCATGGATGAAGTATATTTAGCTTTAAAAAAACTGTATTTAATTTTTTTCTTTTAATACTCTATCCATGGATGGCCAGCCAAAATTGAACAATTTAATTTCAGTATAAGATTCTAAATTCAAATTATATCTTTATTACTAATATAATTTTAATTAATTATTATTTATTTTATTTAGTTTTAAGCCCATAATGCATTTTCAGTAGCAAAATCAAATAAATTACGTGTTAAATTTTCCTTTGTTTAAATACATCTTTGGTTTCATTTAAAAGTGTGGTGATGATCTGGCCACCTTTTAGGTCAAACAGTACTAGGACAACCAATAAGAAGCTAGCCTTCACAATATCAGACTGCTAATAGCTCTCCTATAGGTTGGTTTTTAAAATAAAGACAAGGGGTCCAAGAAGCAAGAGGCAGGTCATATATAAGGGGCTGGGGCAGCTTCTGCGTGGCTCGAACTCTGGCTCTTGATTCTGGCACTGGCTCTCCGCGTCATGTTGGCTGGTTATGCGAGTAAAATCTGTGTCAGTGCAATGTAAAATTTTCACTTATAAAAGTTAGATTTAAACTTAATAAATAGTTCACTCTTATTGAACTCAATTAGCTTGGGAACATATTAAACCAATTTCCTACAAAACTCTAGTGGATAACGTATAACATAATCACGATTATCACCTGGCTGTGTGCTAACTGCGCAGTACTATAATCAGTAATCAGCACCCCAAGATAGATGAATAGGGAATGAAAGGGGACAGCCAGATTGGGCGGGCGAGCGACTAAAATATAAAATAGACCACATCTGTTGTAATGAGAGGTGGCCAGACTGGAGCGGGCGAGCGACTAAAATATAAAATAGACCACATCTGTTGTAATGAGAGGTGGCCAGACTGGAGCGGGCGAGCGACTAAAATATAAAATAGACCACATCTGTTGTAATGAGAGGTGGCCAGACTGGAGCGGGCGAGCGACTAAAATATAAAATAGACCACATCTGTTGTAATGAGAGGTGGCCAGACTGGAGCGGGCGAGCGACTAAAATATAAAATAGACCACATCTGTTGTAATGAGAGGTGGCCAGACTGGAGCGGGCGAGCGACTAAAATATAAAATAGACCACATCTGTTGTAATGAGAGGTGGCCAGACTGGAGCGGGCGAGCGACTAAAATATAAAATAGACCACATCTGTTGTAATGAGAGGTGGCCAGACTGGAGCGGGCGAGCGACTAAAATATAAAATAGACCACATCTGTTGTAATGAGAGGTGGCCAGACTGGAGCGGGCGAGCGACTAAAATATAAAATAGACCACATCTGTTGTAATGAGAGGTGGACAGACTGGAGCGAGCGTGCTTGAACGATAGAACTGGTTCTATTTTTCAAGCGCATGCTATACCCAGTACAGTCTAACTTACAGGCACTAGGCAATATTATTGTATGTTGGATAATTGAGTGCTAGGAAAACTTCTCATTTTGACATTTTTATTAATATCGATAGGTTTTGCACACTTGCTACTAACAGCCTAATTTAATTGGTAAAATCATAAACTATACCTATATATATATATATATATATGTGTGTGTGTGTGTGTGTGTGTGTGTGAAAAACTGATGTGTTAGAATATTTCAATATTATAATCAAAGTAGGTATTTATAAATAAGAATCACCATTAGGGTGGAGAAATGATGAGAAAACCCCAACTGAGCCAAGACTCGAACGTTTGCCTCCTCGTCAACAACTATCGAAAGCTATCTGATAATCACGCTCTCACACGCTCGCTCACACGCTCGCCAGTTTGACCTCCCAGTCGCTCGCGCGCTTGTCAGTCTGGCTGAACGAACTCTTAGGCGTAATATCGAGATCACCATAATTGGCCCCTGACCCTGGGGCGTGGTATCGTCATATTTGTCTTATTTTTATTTAAGTTTATACAGTTAAACTCTTTTTTTTTTCCTTGAATAAATATTTCTTCAGTAGAAATATAGAACTTAATTGTCTTCCCATGGTGGTATCAACAGTTTTTGGAAATCTGCAATGAGCATGGTTTTTAAATGAAGATAAAGTTTTCATGAAATTACAGGGCACCCTTGACAGATCTTCAAGAACTACAGAGATTACCATGTGATGGCATTTGAACTTTGTATTTGTACTGAAGCAATATTTGATTTATTTTGACCAAAAAACTGTTTATCTATAAAAACTGCAAAAAAAAAAAACCCACTGATCTTTTCTCGCGTTCCTGTCATCCACGTAAACTAGATTCGCTCGGTCGAGAAGCGAGATAAACAAACTCTCTAGTGTGCAAAACATTGCGAGACAAGAGAACTGTCGGCCGCTTGCATGGAGCGTTGCGTCACCGGCAAGTAGCTCGTGAAATCTAACTGCAAGAAACGGTTTTTTATCTAAGATATTTAACGTGCACTTTCTGAACCGATAGCTTATAATCAGCACACGACTTAAAAACCAACTTAACTCTAGAACAAACACAACACCCAGCCATTAATTCATCACTACAGGCACATGTCCAGGCGGAGGGCTCTAAACAAAAATTAAAAATTATTATAAAAGGATAATAGTAATAAATTCCTAACTAAAAAAATAAATTAGCAATTAATTTGGTTTCACGTTTTTAACAGGACCAAAAATCGTGAATAATAAGATGCAATATACTTAGGAATTTCTCCACACACGCAGATAAAAATATGTCAAAATTTAGTAAAATAAATAAATTACAGTTGACCCATGCTTAATAATTACTAATAATTAACAGACTTTTTATTAATTTTAATAGAAAATGTTTTAGTTTTTATAAAAATGGTTGTAAAATTAGTATTTTTTCTATTAAACGTCATAAAAAGTATATATACTATTAGTGATTGCAGAATGGGTCTATGTCAATATATTTTTGTACGAAATATTTATTTATTTTTCTCTCCGTGCAGGTCAGATTCGTCCACCCTCCTCCCCACCCTGTTTAGTCTTAAGATGACCGTGAGAAAGACCTTTTATTTGTAATATTTGAATATGTAAAGAGCGACAGTTGATTTGTCTCCTTTTCCCAGGGTGAAAGGGGGGTTAACAAGAGATGAAACTGAGTGGGTGGCCTAACCGTCAGGAAGGGAAACAAAAAGCTTCGAGTATATTTTTCACAGTTTGAATTTGCCAAGTTCCCATTGGTGCAAATTCAACCAATGTGAAGAAAGGTAGGAAGGTAATGACGAGTAAATAGCGCTCCAACCGAGGTATTAAGTAGGGTTGGACCATAGAGAAAGGAATAATACATTTCTCTATGATTGTACCAACCAAACCGGACACTTTTGTTTAAAAATCCGGTAGGACTCGGGCGAACCTTGTGACGCTTGGGGAGGACTTTATTTATAATATAGTAATAATACTATTTGCTAAGCATTCAAGATATACTCCCATTATGATTGACTTAAACAAGTGTAGTGTGTTAAATATACCATTCCTAATTCATGATATCAACGGCGTAAGGCATAATTTACGAAACATTAAATATCAATTAACTCACAACGCAATTAAAGTCTAATCCTTTAGTATCTAACTACCCTATACTTTCAATAATTTAACGGCCAAAAATAAGTTATAAAAAAAGGATCGTAACAACCGTAGTCGTCGAGCAATATTTGGATAATGAGCCCGCCTCCCCCACCGAAAGAAAATTCTGGATATAAGCCTGTAACACTATGAAACCCGTAATTTTTTTTATCTCACTAGACAGACACGCTACCGACTGAGTTAAGGTGCCAAACGCGAAAAACAGTAAGCCAAGAACGTGTCATATTATACTACTATAAAGCCACACGGCTGACTCACTCACTGACATTAATGTTTACCCACTTCCAGATGATCTAGAAACTTGACATTTGGCAAACTTATAGATTCCAGCCTGTAACCGACGGGAAAATTCCAAAACGTTAAGAATTTTAATTTTTAGCCCCCGTAAAAAAAATATTCAAAATTGCGGAGCAACTTTAAAGTCGGTGCGGATTTTTCTTTGGAGGTCTCTTGTAGATAAACGGTAAGACCTATCTAAAAACGGCTCTGGAATTACATTAGTTTACATCCAGTTACAAATAAAATCCATTGGGGCTTGGGGGTGGAGCCCCCAACGAACAAAACGAGTGGTTTTCTAAAACTATTATCTCGTAATAGGCTAAGACTACTGAATTAAAACTAAAGTTGGGCCCATGTTCCGATTTCCTTACGTACTCTATTGTAAGAAACATCGATATTGTCAACCATGCTTGAAGCTTGGAGTTTAAAAACATGAACTGTTTTATGGCGTATCGCGATTAATGAGACCACTTGAACCACTAAAGTTTGCGAATGTTAGGATAGGAAGGGTGGACCACGACCCCCTTGTCACCAGAAAACCAGACAAGACGAGGTTGACGCCTTATTCCACGCCCACCGAGGGTGAGCAAAAAACAAGTGTTTTTGTCCTTTGCGTCTTTCTACATGGTTGAGACAGGGAGGAAGAAGGTAAGATTTAGTTTAAATGTATTCAAATATGCATAGAAGGAGGGTGTAAAAACATTTATTAACAATAGCTCTCAGTACACCCAACTAACAGGTGGGTTTCAAACACTAGGAAAACAATATTTCAGTACAATTTTTATTGGGAACCACATATCTAACAGTTGGAAAAGTTACTTGATCTTCTTTCACGTATTCATACGTCAAGTTATGTGATATGCCGCTGTCACTTTTGATAGATATTATCAACACTTATAAAATAATAATAGTAAAATGTTATACATTTTGATCATAAAAAAAGTTTGTATTTTCTGGAAAGGCCTGTTTTTGAAAATTGGACTGCAGATGAGCCTGATATTTAGTCCACGTGTTCGCCGGCGAGGGTAAGTCAAATATTGTTGATAATAATATTGATAATAGGGGAAATGTCGTTTCAGGTTTTCAGGCCACGCATCGTCCCGAAGTGTTGCAAAGGCTACGAGCTTAACGCTTCGACAAAGTGCGTGCCACAGTGCTTTGGCGGCTGTACCCACGGGCGTTGCGTGGCACCCGAGATGTGCCGCTGCTCCCAGGGGTACACCAAGGACGCGAGTGGCCACTACTGCGTCCCGACATGCGACGCAATGAGCGAGTGTCACTTTGGGGCTTGCATGGGCTCGGAGTGTGTCTGTTTCCAGGGGTACACCAACAAGGGCAAGATCTGCGTACCGACATGTGAGGGTGGGTGCCACAACGGGAACTGCACCGAGCCTCAACACTGCGTGTGTAACAAAGGTACGTCGTGGTGGGAAGTGCCCACATCTACGTGGAAGGAGAGTGGGAAACCATTTAAAGGTAAAGGGGAAACGCATTACACTTGACCAGGTTTCAATACCTGACATTCGCGTCACAAGACTTCAGCACAATTCTCAACGGTAGGTAAAGGGCTTTTAGAAAATACCTTTTTTTTGTGGTCAAAAGTGATAACATTTCAATGTATTATTATTGCTATTTTATAGCTATCGAATATGATAGCTTCAGATCACATGATTTTATGTATGAATAAATTAAAGTAGATCTACATTAGATATAACCTTTGAGCGAACTGTAAGAATTAGGGCCTCCACCAAGGTCGTAGCCAAGAGGGGGCTTAGAGAGTTCAAATACCCCCGCCCCTTCCCCATAAGGTTTACAAACCAATTAATACTGCTTTATTTACATTCCAAACAATTCAATAAAAATATTGACAGTGGAAGTTTGAGAACAGCCAACTTGGAGATTTTTTCCCCCCGGTATGACTATTTTATTAGTTTTTCAGGTAGTAATAACATAAAATGTGACTCCTGCATATCACAGGAAAAATCGAAAAATTGTTTTAAGAATAAATGTATAAAGCCCGCTTTGTTGGCCACATGGTCTAACGCGTTACTCTCGCAGTGTACTAGACAGCCGATGATAGGGAGATAAAGGTTCGAATCCTGGTTGGGTATATTGAGGATGGTTTTCCACTCTCTCTTCACACAAATGCGGGCACACTTCCTATAAATTTAACCTTTAAAATCCCTAAAACCATCAGCGTAATTAATATATAGGCGTATAACCTGAATGGGAAGTAAGACGCGGTTCTAAAAAAATAAACTGTTATAAAAGTGTGTTCCTATTTGAATCTGAGCTTAGGCGGTGATCAGAAGCTACCCAGGGCACAGACACTGACAAACTGTTCCCCCTTATGCTCCCAGTGATTGGTCACTATCTTCAATATATCTATGTTTCAGAGATAAAAGAGTCAACGTCTTCAAGTCAAATTGGAAATGCTTCTATTTTAAAAGATAATATTTAAGCATGTAGGCAGTGGCGTGCGGTAACTTTTCTCAAACAAGACTGGGTTCGAAGACATCTTCAATTATGGGGTTAAAGAGGAATACTCTCCATATAATATACAATATGTAGCTTAGCAAATTCACTTTTACAGGTCATAGGCTACGAAATTTAGCTCCCTTCAATCAAGTCACAATATTTAAACATGGAATAAACAAACAAATACATACACAAATATATAAATTAAACAAAAACATTAATTAAAATAAACAATTAAATAAGCAAACAAATAAATACAAAATTAATTTTGGAATCTTACCTATATGTGTATATTAGTGCGATCCTTCTGTCACCTTTCTGAATGAATTTGTCGATAACAGCGTCATAGAATGATTTTTGACTCTGCAGTTAATCTAGCAAGCCTTTTTCAACTGACAACAGGGAAAGTGTGGAGAGCCTATTCTCACACTGGGTGTTACACACAGTCGTCTTAGTTCGTTTCAAACAACAGTGGATGTGCTCACTGATATTGTTGATACCAAACAACATAATTTTTGTTTCTTGGAACGCTTCTTCTGCTGTTTCTTCCAGCAACTTCCTAATTTAAGTCACAATCTTGTCTGAAAAGTCTGATATTCTGTAAACTAGTTCACTTTGAAAAGTGCCAAAATTGAAAAGACTATCGTAGCTTGACTAAAGTGAAAAGAATAAACTGCCAGAAAATCGAGATTAGAAGCTCTGAATTATTTTTTAATCCAGCAGCTCAATAAATCGCAGCTCATTAAGATCTTGAAACCTCAGCTCCATCTGCCCAACCATGGTGTCAATAATTTCATTATAAAGACGCACATATTTATTTCTGGGATTCAATGAATCAACTTTTCTGCGTCTCTTCTTAGGAGCTTCCACTTTGTTATCATCTTCTAATTTTATATACGTCTCTTCAAAGTTGTTTCTAGCATCTTTGAGGTGATAAATCGTATATTTTACTTTATCGACGTAGTATTTCACTCCGAAAGTTTTGGTTTGAAGAATTTTTAATAATGTGTCGGTGAGATAAAAAATGCTTGCTTAAAATCTTCAGTAGAAAGTTGAAATTGATATTTCTCAATGATGACGCATACCCTTTAGCAGTTACGAAACCATCAGTATCTAGATTTTCAGCAATATTCTCAAAAACTGTATGAGTTTTGTTTTATTTTCATTCACGATATTCACAATTCTGGAATTGTAATTCCACCTTGTACTGGCAGCTGTTGAAAACCACTTCCTTGCCTCAGATTGATTAAGAGCTTTAATTCGTTTCGGTGAAAATAAATTTGGGATGCCACTCAATGTCTTAAAAAATCTTGCATTCTGTTATATAATTCACAGATTGAGTTTGTGAGCATATGCAGCTGTTCCATTATACAGCAGTGCTTCAAGTTTTTGCTCACAATTAAAACGAGAGAGGATTCTAAAAACATGCTCACTTAAAACAATTGCAGTGCGATCACTGCTGACATATGAAAATCTCATGTTACCATCTTTCACATATCGAGGGACTGTCGAAAGTTAAGAGAGCTTTGCAATGTAGTTTTGTACAACATTATTGCTATAAAAAATGCATCATTTATTTCTGACTTAATCTTATCCAAAATTTAATCACCAGCACATTCAATGATGTCGTTTTAAATTTTGTTGGAAGTTCCTCTAAACGCCCTCCTGCTCTGGAGATGAATATTCAACTTACTATCGTATTTAGAAAGTAACTGCGTTAATTCAATATAGTTTTCCCAGTTAAGGGAATCTTCCCGTTCGTCGTGACCTCTGAATGGCAACTTTTGTTTGAAAAAAACAAACAAAAAAAACACACATCAATTAATTGTTTCATTAGTTCTCGGTTAGAACCATTCTCTGCATTATGTTTAAAAACGTATAGCCTTTTATGCTCACCCAGTTGAAAATCTATTATGTTTTTCACGAAAGTTTTTAATTTATCTATTGTGGATATGTGTGAGTTTTTTCATGGTGCATTTTGGCTTTGGGAAAATTGCTGATATCACAAAGACCATTATTATTCCACGCTCCCTGATTTGTATTAAACAACACACAAGGCCAACAATACATTCTGCTTCTTGATTTGCATGCAGTTAATCATTTTAAAGAAGCTTAATATTCTGTTCTGAAATTACGTGTCTGTTCTTTCATTTTTTGTTATAGCTGAACTGTCTGGAGTTGGCCTACCTGTTATTATTACTTGCTACTTTTATTCAAAAGTGAGGGCTCCAAACGAAACTGAGAATAGTCGGTCGAGAACACAGCGAAAGATGATCGGCACTGCTACATCCCTCTGAACTATCCTCACTAACCCTGCTACTTGTCTCAGGTCCCTTCCCCAAGCTTTGTTGTGAGGGAGCAGTTTCCCAATATGAGTCCCCTTCCATATTTCACACTTTCAAACACTGTCAAACTAAATTGACAATCGAACACTTTAACACGTCACAATATCTATTTCATTAATGAAACAATTACATAAGCTTAGCAACCACAGCAACTGGTCCTCTCCCCGATAAGACTCGAGCGCTTCCGATAGTTGTGAGAGGAGAAGTGGTCCACGCAAATATCATTTAGTATTGTGACAGCGCTTCTGATGTGAGTTTATCGTCACTGTATGGGGGCTAGGGGGAGGGAGTGCACCAATAACGAGTATATCGTTGAGTATCGTGACGCAAATTGAGACTCAGATGTTATTTTATGCTTTTATTTCCCATGGAAATTTAACTCAAAATATCCGGGGATTAGCCTAGTCTCACTAGTCCATTGACGACACGCCACTGCATGTAGGCATAAACCTCCAAACTTTGTTAGAGAAAGATGAAATAATCTTTTAAAGCTATCCAGGTAGGGTCAATGGTGGAACACCAGGCCGTGGCCAGGTAAAAATATCAGGGGGGTGGGGGTTAGGAGCCACAACCACCAATTGCTGTAGGAAAAGAAAAATTAATAATCTTAAAAGCATCTAGAAGTTATCTGGAGTTTATTTTGAGGTACTTAATGACATAGATTAAATACTTTAAGTACTATAAATTTCTTAATTATTAATAAACTTACGTAGCCCCTGTTCGCTTCGAGTGCAAAAATGTACATTAAACGCTTTTTTTTAAGGTAAGACTCTCAGTGGCTGTGGTATCTAAACACACCGGGGACTACGGCTGTATCCAAATAGTCTACTTCACACTCCATCAACCCTTGACGTGCACTTGATAGTTGCATTGGCAATCACGCCATCAAGCGTAGATCCATCCGAATAGTCACGAAGTGTGCCAATGCACCCCGCACACGCCTTTGAGTCTAAGGGAGACAGCAAGTCACCCTTGACACGCCATTGATGTGGTGTTTGACTGGCAACTGTTTAATTTCTTGTTTTCTAATGATAGAGTTAGATTGTATAAAGTTATGCGATCTCTGACGTCAACTATAATGATTGTGTTGTGTTGGATAGTTTGTAATGCCCAGAGAAAAGAAACCACTAAAAATCTGTATGTAGCCTGTAGCCCAGTAGTGGCGTTTAAAATAGTTTCCAAGATCATTGTTTGTTTGTTTGTAAGGTATATTTATTATTTCTTAAACACATATAAGTATAGACATGAATAAAACACGTAGAAACAAATAGGACGGACAGTCGACACCAGCCCCGAGGGGCTCTCGTTAACAGACACGACATAGAAACAGATAACAAAACTTCACAGAGGACAACATTGACGCCCTGGCGGGCTGAATTTGCCGTTCAGTGGGTTAGGGGTGGGAAAATTCCACAAAAACCCACCCCATAGCACATGTATGGTCGCCAGGACCTTAAAATAATACAGTAGTACAAAGGCGAGGGACAAAAAGTGGAAACAGAGGGAATAAACAAGAAACGTGGGAAAAAATAAAAATAAAAAATAAATAATTTGCGGGAGGCTTGGAGCCGGTCGGAGGAGCCGCCGGCGCCGGTCGGGGAAAGAGTAATACAGAGCTACCGCCGGGAATACGTAGTTAGACCTTACGTATCCCCGGGGTGAAAATAAAATAAACCTCACCCTGTGGGTAATTTTTGCCGCACAGGGTGTGAGAAACAAAAGAGGGGGGGTAGATAATCATCATATACCCAGGAAGAACCAGGGTCATACTACCCCACCCCGAGGGGCGGAGCGCGGTGACTCCGGGGACCTCCTGGGGGAATTGTGAGGGGAATGAAGTCGGGGTTGGGAGTACTGGAGAGACATACTGTGGAAGGACATTCCACACGACTGGGAGACAAGACAGGGACAAACATAGACGACTTTATTCAACAGTGATTGACAAGTACAACTACATACTGACATTTAACAAAGAACAATTTTTTAAAATATGGATCCCGCCCCATCTCTACTCCAGAGTGGGGAGGGTGAAAGAGGCGGCCAACCAACATTGGCCGCTTGGATGACCAAGATCATTGATAGGAAGAACTACAGACTCAAGGGTGTGGAAAGGATGATTTGCCGTTCAAATAGTCTGTTGGAGTCTTAGATCTCAAGTGCGTGGTAAGGGTAAAGTCATCAAGTCTGCATAAAGTCAAGGGAACTTGACTATTCGTATCCGGCCAATGTTATTTACTCTTTTGCGCGTCATTTATGTCATCGCGATCTGAAAAGTGTGTTGCCGTACCCTAGAGAACACCGCGTCAAAAATTCAATGAGGTATTTGATAGAGGTGGCAGCTTTTGTGTCGCCGTGTTGGCGAGACTGCAGGGCAACCAACCTCTACGCCACGTGTGTTGGAGCCTCGGTGCATCTCTGTACCAGTATCAGTGCCCTTCTGTAGCAGGTGGTGCGTTTCTAATTTGTGGTTGGGTATTTATTGTCTACCGCTTTATTTGAAATGGATACTATAAACGGATCGATCCCAAGTGGTAGAAAAGAAGGAACTGGCAGCCCTGGGCTCTGTTTTTCATTTCCTTCCAACCTTTTCATGACGTGAGACATTTGTTTCTTGTATAAGAACAAACGGCCATGACGCTCTTCACTCTTGTCGCACGTCACGAAACGCCTGTATAAAAAGGCTCTTAAATGAGAATAGTGGCGATAAGCAAAAAACTAGTATTTTTTGTTTTTATTAAATCTTAATAAGACTTTTTTATGTGAAATTTTAGGTAGGAGGGAAGGATGAAGCCACCCCCGCTCCCCTTAACCACCCCGGTTAAGTCCTTATTTGTATTAGAAGAAGTAGGGTAACTAACCAAAAAGGAGTGTTGAGGGACGTGTCTAGGCCCTCCCCAGCCTAAAGAGTTCGAGGCTGTCTGCGCGCAACGGTGACTAAATAGTTGCCTCTATTAGTGCTCATCTTTCCTTAAAATTAATAGGAAGAGCCTTCCTTTTCTGTCAGCTAGAAACACTACTAGTTCTACTTTCACGCATTCATAAGATCTGCAGCTGTCACTTTTGATACATATTATCAATACCCATTAAATAGCAATAATAATATAGTAAAACATTATTAATGTTGACCGCAATAAAATATGTTTGTTTTTCTGAAAGGCCCTTTAGTAACATACACACTATATACTATGTATGGACGGTGAGACGCTTCGAACTTACAAATGATTGACCCCTATTTCTCCCTCTCAGGTTACTTGATGGATCCCAACGGCAAGTGTATGCCTGTGTGCAAGGATGGCTGCGTCAACGCGACGTGCATCAGACCAAACTACTGTTCCTGCAACGACGGTTTTGAAAAGAAGGGCGGCTTACAATCCTCCAACGTGTGCGTTCCCGAATGCGACTACGCCTGTGAGCATGGGGACTGCACGAACCCCAACTTCTGCTCGTGTCACCAAGGCTACAGGAAGAAAAACAACGGTGATCACATATGTCACCCCATCTGCGACGTCCCTTGCGAGAACGCCACGTGTACGTCTCCCAACGTCTGCACCTGTCATCCAAAGTACATGTTCATCCAGGGATCTAGGACAGCCTGCAAGAGGAAACCCTTTGTCTGCCCCGGGGGGTGCGGGGAAGGGACTTGCACTGACGATGACATCTGCACCTGTTACGCTGGCCACGTCAGGCACCCCAGAACGAGGAAATGCGTCCCTCACTGTTCCCCGCCTTGTGACAACGGCGTTTGCTCCGCTCCCGGTGTCTGTAAATGTAACCAAGGGTATCAGAGGGACTTTTATCTCAAGACCTGCACGCCCGTGTGCAGTAACGGGTGCGTCAACGCCGACTGCACCGGTCCGGAGACTTGCACCTGTCATCAAGGTTACGCCAAGGACACCACCGACTATATGGAGAGGTCATGTAGACCTCTGTGTGAGCCGTACTGCAGAAACGGCGTGTGCGCTGCCCCCAACTTTTGCCAGTGCAATCCGGGATATCAGATGAGCCCGGATTCAACCTACGAATGCATTTAGTCGACAACATTCTTGTCTCAAACACACGGGTAATATTTTCGTAGTTAACTCATTATAGAAACTTGTATTGGAATAAGAAGGTCAACTATCAATAAATAACCAGCCACAGAGCTACCACAAAATATACGATGCACATTCAACACGTCATTGATTTGGGGATTGTTAAAATTACCAACAAAAATAAATTTCCTTTCCGAAAATAGTTTGTACATGAATATATTAAAAATAAAGTTTATCTTCTGTAACGATCCAAGTTATTTTTTCACTCATGTGTACAGTACATCTACAGGGTGGCCCACGGAAAAGTAGCCCACCTACTATATCCAGCAGGCAATTCACTCTGAATTGGAGGAGTTCAATCCCTTTCCACCCATATTGTGACATGAAGAACGAGCAAGTGAGCTGCTTGTCTAAAGCCTTATTGACTCATTCTTCCACCCATATTGTGTCATGAAGAATGAGCAAGTGAACTGCTTGTCTAAAGCCTTATTGACTCATTCTTCCACCCATATTGTGTCATGAAGAATGAGCAAGTGAACTGCTTGTCTAAAGCCTTATTGACTCATTCTTCCACCCATATTGTGTCACGAAGAATGAGCAAGTGAACTGCTTGTCTAAAGCCTTATTGACTCATTCTTCCACCCATATTGTGTCATGAAGAACGAGCAAGTGAACTGCTTGTCTAAAGCCTTATTGACTCATTCTCCATGTCACAATATGGGTGGAGGAGGCTTGACCTCCTCCAATTCAGAGTGAGGTGCCTGCTGGATATAGGAGGCGGGCTACTTTTCCTCGGGCCATCCTGTATAAAAGCGCTTAATTAAAACTACTTCTTTCAAACATTTTCTTTGGACAAATACATTTTTCTTTTGTTTGAAAGATAAGTAAGTCACTGATCAATTTATTTTGATTGAAAAATGACTCCTAGACACGGGAATCGAACGCGGGAGTTTTGGTTTAGTATGCCAATGTTCTACCACTCAACTATCCAGGAATCATCCCGTACCCAGGGTCATTCTTCACTTTTATTTTAAGGCAGAGTCTGTGATGGGCGTGCTTAAATCGCCCGCTACAAACAGGGGCGGATCCAGATCATTTTCAAAGGGAGGTCATAATTATAAAGAACATAACTACTTACAATGTTAGATTTTTGTTTAAAGCCAATTAATAAGTTCTCATTCATATTTGATCTTATGTATGTTTTAAAACGTGGTTATACTCTCAATTTTTTTCAAATAAGATAGTTTTTATAAACTATTTGGAGTGGCCCTCAAACATTTAAAAAAAAAAGTTCACTCTAGAAGCTATGAATAGACTTCCCATTAAAAAAAATAGATTCTTTTATAAGCCATTTATATTGTTCTCACCTAGAAGTTTTTGAAATTTGGATGCCCTTCGGCGCTATTTAGAGTAATCGTCACCTTAATTTTCACGATAGCTAGATGCCTTTAGAAGATAAGCTTTGAAGTGGTCTTCCACCAACAAAATTTTGAAAATTGAGTTATTTCAGAAACTAGGCTATTTGGTGTGGTCCTCGCCTGAAAATTCTTCAAAATGACATGCATCTACAATCTATTTGTTGCTGTCCTCCCCTAGAAATTTTTGAAATTTGGATGACCTTGGAAGCTATTTAGAGCGTTCCTCCCAGGATTTTTTTTTTTTTGCGAACTAGATGCCTCTAGTCTAATAGTTATTTGAAGTGGTCTTCGACAGATCTTTACAATAGAATGCATTTATAAGTAATTTTGAGTTTGATTTAAGGCCATCCTTCAGCTTCATACTCGATAATATCAGAGGATTTAAAATATATCTAAGGGGGAATTTATTCCATGCAGCTAAATGCTTTGAACTGTTACCAGACCAATATATGTATCCCTAAGCCTAACCATATGATCTGCAAAAACATGTGTTTAGCAGCTGTCACTTATGAAGGTTAAAATTTCGGTATTATGCCTAAATGTTGACTGTCAGAAGTCAGCTGTGAGCTGTCAGTCACCATAAAAGAAGCCATTGGCTACTGTATATTCCGTATTCGTGGATGAACTGCTCTCAGGCTATTATTAGTCTTCTTTGATGTGTGGTAGTTTACCGTCTCTATGCAGAGCAACGTTCGTTACTCGCTATGCACGACCAATATTAGTTTATAAAAACGAATATTTTTTCCGCACTTGCGTGAGTCATATTGGAAAGAGAATAAACGTGGACGAATAACAATCGTGTGGACCTGGCTTAAAAGGTGTCTGCGCGTAAAAATATTTATAAAATTGTATAATTTTTCTGTGTTGTATTTTACTTCAAAAATTAAACTTTCATTTTAATTTTTATATTAATTTTATATCCTTCACAGGGGGGGTCAACTGACTCTTTGACCCCCCACCCATGAATCTGCGCCTGGCTACAAATGTGTGATCAATTAATATCACAAGCTATCAGATAACGCAGCCAGCTTCGACTCGGTAGTTGGCTTTTTGTGGCCTATAGCACAATGACAATGACGAGTTCATATCATGGTGGATTAAATAGCAACGATATTATTTTTATTAATTACGGCTATAGCCGTATCTACAGAGGCCCCATGGCTTCTTTGGTGCTGACTTCTGACAGTCAACATTTAGGTATATACCTAAATTTTGACTGTCAGAAGTGACAGATGCTAAACACATGTTTTTGCAGATCATATGGTTCGGCGTAGGGATACATAATTTGGTCTGGTAGCTTCTCAAAGTCGTCAGCTGTGAAGCTGTCAGTCAGCACCAAAGAAGTCATGGGGCTACTGTAGATATTTTGTTCTTTAAACTGAAACATGAAATCTGGACACGGGAATCGATCCCAATGGCGTACTAAGCCTAAGGTTTCTGGTTATATTCCCGTGTTTAGGAATTGTGGGTGTATATAAGAATATGGGAATGTCATATCAATCAAACACAACATTAAGCTTATTAATACAGTCGTGGTTCTTTGAAGTATACATTTTTTTCAACTGTATGTAAACTTTCCTTTTAATACTTCATCCGTGGATGACCAGGCAAATTTGAACAATTTAATTTCAGTACAAGTTTCTAAATTTAAATTATATCTTTATTATTAATACCACTTTAATTAATTATTATTTTACTGAGTTGCCCATAAGGTATTTTCAAAGGAAAATTCAAATACATTACGTATTAAATCTTTCTTTGTTTAAAAAACATATTTCGTTCCATTTAAAAATCCGGTGATGAGCTGGCCACCTTTTAGGTTAAACAGTATTATGCTAACCAATAAGAAGTTAGCCTTCACAACATCAAACTGCTAAGAGCTCTCCTATTGGTTGGTTTGAGCACTAAAGACAAGGGGTCCAAGAAGCAAGAGGTAGGTCATATACAAAGGGCTATAATAGCTCAAGTGCGCTAGCACTAGCTCTGGCAGTCCACGTCATTTAATTATGCATGTAAGAACAGTGTCAGTGAAATGTAAGATTTTCAATAATGAAAGTGTGATTTCAACTAAATAAATGGTGCACTTATATTGAATTCAACTATCTTGGGAGCTAATTAAAACAATTGCCTATAAAATTCTAGTGGATAAAGTACAACATAAACATAATTACCACCCGGCCTTGTGCTATCTGTGCAGTACAATAATCAGTAATTGACACCTCACTACGCCAGCCAGACAACAAACAAGGATAATATTAGTGCCTTCCCCACCAAGAATAAAATAAAATCGTTCTCCCCATCTTAGCCCATCACACACAGCACACTCATTCCGAATTATTATTAACTTAATACCCGCTGAATGCTTTAAAGTATCTGGGGGTAATATTGTATCGTTTCTGTTGCCGGTTACAGAGGAAAGGATCAAATACATCAATATCAAGAAAAGAAAGTCCTACTAAATCATATTCACACACACAAATTCACCTCATCCAAAAAACTTCAGTCCCTGACATTAATAAGCGGAAATTAATAGTCATAATTAAATTACTAAAATCCCCAAATCCCTCAACTCACGCTATATATATATTCTCCAACTCACACCATCTCTTGCCATTATAGTCATCAGATTTTGAAACTAAAAACTTAATTTTTTTTTACCTCCAGTTTCCGTTATTTTCCCTCAAAGTCCATTTTATGTGACAAATGATTTGTCCCTGTGAAAATAGAAAAAGTCCATGTTAAATACTAGAATAAATCAACATTGCAGTCTAAGTACCTTGTGGGCCACTAACTTGAAACTTTTTAATGCCGCTTCATACCGTTTATATATTTAAAAAAATGTAGAAGTAAGTTATAACAATCTTTAAAGCAAGAGGATAGGACCAATAAACAAGACCAAATATTTTCTTAAGAAGTGAAGTCTCAATTTTTCTTTGAATTAAAATATTTGTTTGCATTTTATAGCATTTTAATAATTAAATATTGACCACACATAATTGTTTGGAATAGTGTTAACTTTATTCCAAACAATTATGCGTGGTAGGTTTTTCTTATAAAAATAAAAACTACCAGTACGCCCTATAACAATTAGAATTGTAAATAGCCCACTGATCATGAAATGGCCAATTGAAGGTAGAAAAGTGGTGATCTTGCCCAAAACATGAGACATGCTTCACTAATTAAACGTAAAAAATATATGTAGGCTAGGTTACAAATATTTTTTTCAAGAAAAAAATAATATTTTATAAGCAGCAAGGTTGACATGGAATGAAGAAAACTACTTTAAATGTTAAAATATATTGAAGATGAAACTTGATAAATGGATCATTGAAAGAAATGAATTTTGCCGTTTAACATTAGTTTTTTGTACATAACACGAAGAATTTTATAAATACGGCAGCTATGCCATAAAAAATGTTAATGATACATATTTTACTAGAGACTTAATAAAAGTAAGTCACCAATTAACATCATTTCCCACATTGAAAACTTGCTAAATCTCAAGGCGTGCTTTATAGATGTAGCAAAGATGTGGAAATAATGGTAATGGTAACACAAAAATTGTATAAGTATTTCTAGCTTATCTTCACTTGTGAGTAAATCAGTTTTTGATGGTAGTCCCACAAACTCTTCAAAAGTCATAGTAAGAAAGCGAACGTGGCTTAAAATACTTCCAAACACAGCCACGAAGATTTTCCCTATTTTTCAACAAGTGCAGTTTTATAAATTGGGAATCTGCTCATTATATTGCAGAATTGAAAATCTGAAATTCAGATACTATGTTTAAAAAGTCTTGTTACACTTTGTTTTGAAAAGATTCATGCTTAATACCAAGGATATCAGGAAGGCTTAGTTGGAAAGACTGACTACGTTGTAAAATTTGAGAAGTGCTATCAGCGCAACTCTTAAGTAACGGCCATATATTGAACTATTTAGACTGTGTAGCTGACACCGAGCTAGAGCTGCGGTGTTGTCATATCTGTCAAGTTGGGCCTGAAAAGGTGAAGGGGGAGCGAGCTAATCTGTTGTATAATTGGATCAAGTTTCTTAGAGGAAAAGGTTAGAGTGCGGCTTTTATTAAAGACCACACACTGCAAAAATCTGCTGCTTTATTTTCAGGTTGAACTCAAATAATCAGTAGTATGGTTTTCCTAATATTTCTTACCTAGTGGAAGAAAACATTTTTCATTCGACTTACTCGTAATAGACTGGTTTGCTGGTAAAGAGATTGAGGCTCAAAGCCCAGAAAAGTGTACTGTGTTTTTTTTAAAAACTAAAATGGTTCCAAACACGCTATTATTATTTATTTATAGCACCGCGTATTACTATCCGTTCAGGCTATACACGTATGTAATGTACGTTAATACTGCATCCTCACTGCTGGAACATCACTGAGATACGAACATGGATGTGTGGCGATGATGAAACAAAACTAGTAATCTTTATTGGTGCATTCATCCTGCATCAGCGCTGCCCGCTGCTATCCTCGCTATATCAGTTTGCTTTCCGAGCCTCGACCATCGCCGGGCAGCTTGAAACTTAAACTGTGATTGGTTCCTTTACACAATTCCTGTCTCAATAAGAATAAAAAATATACAGAAAGGTCTGTTGTGACGTCCTTAAGTGCCTGAAAAGACTCTCTGGATAGTTCTTGATCTCTTTATATATCTGTGAAATTTACCTTGGCGATGGCGTTTTGATCCTCCTCTTTCGCCGTGTCACAAACAACATTTTTGTCAAAAATGAATCACTATCATTGCCATCAGATGACTGAGACAACATCGTTCCTTTACACGAAACACGACTCACAACTAACGTCTCATGCCAGCATCTTTCAGAAATGTGAAAAGATCCAGGGTAAATGCTCCATGGCGAGAATCATAGCTACATGCGAGCAGCGAGGTGCCCGGCGAGTATCTATGTTACAGCAGCGAGGATGCAGCATAAAAACACACTAAAAGATCCTACGTAGTAATGACTACGGTACTTCAAGGTCGTACCTCCCACCCCTTCCGAGCCATTAGCGGAGTTATGTTCTAACAGTTGGGTGTGATCGAGTACACACGTAGTGAACAGAATGCCTACTGAAGTCTGAACACATTTTGCTTAAGCACTACGTTTTACTACCTATTCAGGATATACGCTTATGTAATAATAAAGCTATTGAGTTTGACTAGTAATAAGGAATGTTGAATTTAGTAGTGTATACACATTCACGCGGAGAAAGAGTGGGAAACCATTTAGGAAAATAACCCTCAGTTCACATACTAAAAGTGTCACAGGCAATAAAAATAACGCGTGTGCATGGGAAAACTAAAGATCTTGGAACAAAATATGTAATTGTGACATCCTGGCCTTTACTCTTTTTAATTGAACATTGTGTGTGAAGTGGAGCATTTTACCAAACATATTTTGAGTCAATGTCATTAATTTATTCGTAATCCTAAAATTTTAAAAGTTTGTGTTACAGAGTAGAATATTAAGGCTAGTATCTTTAGTTGATATCATTAAATAACAACACTTTCTTTCATAATCGACTCACTGGAGAAACAGAATGTAGAAGGATATTTTGAGGATTTCAATGAACTTTCACCTTGACAAAGGATAGGTAGCCAAATTCTGGAGAAATTTATATTACTTTTATAATGCTATTAACGATATCACTAACACAATAATTGAAAATTCCAATAAAATACATTTTATTAATCGTTGTTGACAATCATAATATAATGTAATAATTCAAATTTCCAAAATAGAAACATAAACTAGCTGGACTGTGATGTGATATGTCGATAAATACATTACAATGTTACATATCTAATTTGGGAGGCATAACTGCAAAAATACATTCAATATCTTTTGGAATTTTTTTGGGGGGGGTTTCCGACATATTCTTTACCTCGTAGGTTTTTGAGCAGTCATCAAATACGTTTATACGAGTAACTGCCCAGAATACTTTGACCAAAGCAACGACATTGGCTTTCTTTGGAGCATCTTTGGAAATATCACTTCCCAAAACACTGTTCATGATTTGTTTCTCCATTCGGGTCACTTGATTGGGTTTTAACGCCTTGTCATAATCGTCAATGAAATGTATTTCACAGGAGTCCTCATTTTCATCTGGAGATAAAATGGATTCATTAATTACAGTTATTAGATTAGAGGGTCTTTGAACTGGACCTTTGATTAAATGTTCTTTTGTAGGATCCACTTTACACTTTGACCGTTTGAAGCAACTTTGAAAGGAGCATTTTTCAAGTTTTCTAGAAGCTTTGGTGTGTTCTTTAGTCTTTACTACATCTATAGAAGACTGTTTTGGTGAATCTTCTGTAAAAACAAACCCAGTATTTGAAACCAATTCTAAAACATTTGATTCTGATTTATTTTGTTGGAACCTTGCAGGTGACTTTGATTTTATTTTAATTTGCAATTTTGTTTTATCCCCTGATTTAATAGATTCCATTTGAAATGATCCTAGTTTCCCATTATTTTCTTTAGATTGTCCAATTGATTTAATTTCTGAACCAAAATTGTCTGACATCAAATGATTACTGGAAGAATGGTTCTTTGAATTATCCCTTGGCTTTGCTTGCGGTATTGATTGAGAATGTTCATTTGTTGATTCATTACTTATAGTTTGTGATAATATAGATTCAAAACTAGTTGAACGTTTTTCTTTTGCTGTAGACTTTGACTGATCTTCAAGCGACTCTAGTTTAGCATGATATTTTCTTAATTCACTGCTTGAGGTTTGTGATAGAGGAAATTTAAAGCTATGGGAACGTTCTATTTTTACTTTTGACTCTGTGTGACATTCAAATGATTCTTGTTTAGAATGATCCTTTCCTAATTCATTACTAAAAGATTGTAATGGAGGGGATTCAGAGCTATATGAACATTCTTTTATTTTTGTTGACTCTGTCTGATCTTCAAGTGATTCTTGTTTAACGTGATCTTTTTTTAATCCATTGTTTGAAGTTTGTGATAGAGAGGATTTTAAGCTAAGTGAACGGTCTCTTTTTGCTGTTGACTCTGTCTGATCTTCAATTGATTCTTGTTTAGCATGATCTTTTCTCAATTTAACCCTTGAAGTTTGTGATAAAGGAGATTCAAAGCTATGTGAAAGTTTTCTGTTTGATGTTGAATCTTTCTGATCTTCAACTGATTCTTGTTTACCATGATCCTTTCTTAATTCACCGTTTGAAGTTTGTGAAAGATGGGATTCAGTGCTCGGTGAACGTTCTCTTTTTGCTGTTGACTCTGTCTGATCATCAAGCGATTTTTGTTTGGAATGACCTTTTCTGAATTCAGTACTTGAAGTTTCTGATGGATGGGATTCACTGCTATGTGAACTTTCTCTTTTTGCTGTTGACTCTGTCTGATCATCAAGCGATTTTTGTTTGGAATGACCTTTTCTGAATTCAGTACTTGAAGTTTCTGATGGAGGGGATTCAGTGCTCGGTGAACGTTTTCTTTTTGCTATTGACTCTGTCTGATCATCAAACAATTTTTGTTTGGAATGACCTTTTCTGAATTCAGTACTCGAAGTTTCTGATGGAGGGTATTCAGTGCTCAGTGAACGTTTTCTTTTTGCTATTGACTTTGTCTGATCATCAAGCGATTTTTGTTTGGAATTACCTTTTCTCAATTCAGTACTTGAAGTTTCTGATGGAGGGGATTCAGTGCTCGGTGAACGTTTTCTTTTTGCTGTTGACTCTGTCTGATCATCAAGCGATTTTTGTTTGGAATGACCTTTTCTGAATTCAGTACTTGAAGTTTCTGATGGATGGGATTCACTGCTCTGTGAACTTTCTCTTTTTGCTGTTGACTCTGTCTGATCATCAAGCGATTTTTGTTTGGAATGACCTTTTCTGAATTCAGTACTTGAAGTTTCTGATGGAGGGGATTCAGTGCTCAGTGAACGTTCTCTTTTTGCTGTTGTCTCTGTCTGATCATCAAGCGATTTTTGTTTAGTATGATCCTTTCTTAATTCACCGTTTGAAGTTTGTGATAGAGGGGATTCAGTGCTATGTGAAAGTTCTCTTTTTGATGTTGAATTTTTCTGATCTTCAAGTGATTCTTGTTTAGCATGATCTTTTCTTAATGCAGTACTTGAAGTTTGTGCTGAAGGGGATTCAAAGCTATGTGAAAGTTTTCTGTTTGATTTTGAATCTTTCTGATCTTCTAGTGATTCTTGTTTAGCATGATCTTTTCTTAATGCAGTACTTGAAGTTTCTGATAGAGGGGATTCAGTGCTATGTAAACGTTCTCTTTTTGCTGTCGACTTGCTCTGATCATCAAGCGATTTTTGTTTAGCATGATCTTTTCTTAATTCAGGACTTGAGGTTTCTGATGGAGGGGATTCAGTGCTATGTGAACGTTCACTTTTTGTTGTTGACTCTGTCTGGTCAACAAGTGATTTTTGTTTAGCATGATATTTTCCTAATTCAGTACTTAATGTTTCTGATGGAGAGGATTCAAAGCTATGCGAAAGTTTTCTCTTTGATAATGAACCTTTCTGATCGTCAAGTGATTCTTGCTTACTATAATCATTTCTTAATTCACCATTTAATGTTTCTGATGGAGGGGATTCAGTGCTATGTGAACGTTCAATTTTTGCTGTTGACTCTGTCTGATCTTCAAGTGATTTTTGATTATCATGATCTATTCTTAATTCACTACTTGATGTTTTTGATAGAGGGGATTCAAAGCTACGTGAAAGTTTTCTATTTAATATTGAATCTGTCTGATCTTCAAGTGATGATTGTTTACCATTAACTTTTCCTAATTCACCGTTTGAAGTTTCTGATGGAGGGGATTCAAAGCTATGTAAAAGTTTTCTATTTGATATTGAATCTGTTTGATCTTCAAGTGATGATTGTTTACCATTATCTTTTCTTAATTCAGTACTTGAAGTTTCTGATGGAGTGGATTCAAAGCTATGCAAAAGTTTTCTTTTCGCTGTTGACTCTGTCTGGTCTTCAAGTGATTTTTGATTAGCATGATCTTTTATTAATTCACTAGTTGATTTTTGTGACAGAAGGTGTTCAAAACTATGTGAACGCTTTCCTATTGCTGACGACTTTATCTCATCATCAAGCGACTCTAATTTAAATTGATCTTTGCTTATTTCACTATTTGAAGTTTGCGGGAAAATGGTTTCAAGTATTGGTGATAGAAGGGGTTCAAAACTGGGTTGACGCTCTCCCGTTGTTGTCAGCTTTTTCTGATCTTCAAGTAATTCTTGCTTAGAACGATCTTTTTTTAACTCGCTACTTGAAGCTTGGGATAGAGGGGATTCATTGCTATGTGAAGGTTCTCTTTTTGCTGTTGACTCTGTCTGATCAAGTGATCCTAATTTAGCAAGTTCTGTTTCTGATTCACTACTCAAAAGCTCTGATACACGGGAGGATCCATAACTAGTCGAATAATCTAATCCTCCTGAAATCACTTTTTCTCGTGATGAATCATCACTGGTGTGTGATGAATAATATCTCGAATGGTCACTACCAATAATTGATTGTTTTGAATCAGATACATTTGTTTGACTGCTTTCAGTAGGTTTTACACTCATTGGCTGAGCTTCAATTGATTCTTGTTTGGCATGATATTTTGTTATTTCACTCCCCGAAGTTTGTGATAGTAGAGATTCAAAACTTTTTGGGAGTTCTTTATCTACTGTCAAATTAGTTGAATCTTCAATTGGTCCTTGTTTAACATATTCTGTTTCTGAATCACTACTCAAAAGCAGTGACACAAGAGATCCATAACTAAACGACGAATCAATTGAGTTTCCTAGATATACTTTTTCTCGCGAAGATTCATCACTGGTTTGTGATGAATAATATTCTTCCAACTCGTCATTCCCAGTAATGGATTGGTTTGAAATAGGTTTATTTGTTTGACTGCTGTCAGTATATTTTGGTCTCGGTGGTTTTTGAATCAAATATTGTTCTCCTTTAATTATTGTCGAATCTTTTCCTCGCATTGAGGCATTCTTGTTCATTTGTTCTCTCCTATATTTCTCACCCCGTTCCTCCTTAAGTGATTTTGCTATTCTTTGTAATTCTTCCTGACCAAGGGCACCAAATGCCACAGGTGGCAATTGAATCTCTCCTCTTTGTTCTTTTACGATCATTTCAGTAGTATCCTGAAATGAATTATCTGTGTTTTGGCTCTGTATAGATTTTTCCTTAGATTCAGTTAAGTTGGATTGACTGGTTCCATTTGATATTCTATCTACCCCGTTTGAAATTTTAATAAGAAAGTGATGAACATTTTTCTCGCTCTGTAGTGAAGAAGATCTTTGCTTATCCCTCGAAGGGGCATCATTGTTTTCACAAGGTTCTACTAGGCCTAGCAATATTCTAATAACTTTTGAGATATCAACAAATTCCTTTGGAAAATCATCTAGATTAACTTTCCCCGGACGATCTTTTGAATATATTGGTCTTTTGAGAATTGTTTTTGATTCTGACATTTCAATCACTGATCTATTTGCATAGCTTGTTTTATCATTCTTATTTATTAATGAGCATGGCTTTTTCCTTTGTGAATAGGTATCGTTCAATTCCAAACTGTCAACATTAGAAAATTCTCTTAAAACATTAGTTGAACTTGTCCTTGTGCCATTAGAGTCTTCAGGCATAGCAGATGGTTCCTCTAAGCCGTGCTTATAGTCGGACTTGTTATTTGTATCGAAATAGTTATTTAGTAATATGTTAGATCTTATTATTCTATTCAGTTTACCTTTGATATGTTGTATTACGTTTTCCCTACTTGACTCAACTTTAGCATCAAGTGTTTCTCCTTTTGCTATTTGGTGAGAAGTGTCAAAAGATCTGTGTGCCATGCTGGGAACATCCAGTTTGGTGTGCTTATGAGATGTTTTACCCCTACCTGGTACATACCTGTACTTATCACCTGGTTTGTCTGAATCTAACATTGGACCTGAAAATCCATTATTGTTTATGTTATTTTTAACTTTGTCTGATGAGTGCCGTTTAACTCTTTCTCTTCTAGGGAGGATATTATCTGCTGACTCTTCACTCTCTCTAGATTCACTATATAATCGTAAAAAATCATTTTTCCCTTTGCGAAAATATTTGTTCCTAAACATATCATCATCATTTGGCAAACATATACTTTGATTTTCAAGTTTTTCCTCATAGTTTACTCTAATTAATGGGTCATTTTTCTCAGTACCTTTCTTTAAGATGGGTATGGATAACAGCTCATAGTGTCTTGAAAATGTGTCTTGGTTTAGGTTTTCAATGTTTGGAACTTTAAATCTGTACATTCTAATCTGTCTATTCTTGGCATCATTTGGTCTAAAGACAGATTTCACTTGATAATTTTCCATTGTGTCAAAAAAAATATTTAACAAAATAAATGGATTAATTTCTAGAAACACTAGACCTCAGTGTTGTCATGGATTTAAAAAGGATTATATCTAATTGTTTCATCATTTTAGTAAGATAAGGAGCACAAGAATTACATTCGAAATAAGAAGGCAAGGTTTATATAACAAAGGAGGTAATATTCTGAAATCATAAATTGATTTTCCATTAATAAAACATTTATTTAATCAGATAAAATGCTGTAATATATTTTTAATGCAGTTCGATTTTCATTGATAATAAACAAGAAGTGTTTCGTATCCAAAACAAATCCTCTTCTTATTTTGCCATGATTATATTAATTGTTTAATATTGATGGGTTCTATTGCAAACCAATAGCTTCCATGTATTAATACGTTTTTAAAATGCATTTCATTAATTTACAACAAAAAATACCATAAATATAATGTAATCTGCCACCCTACTTTATTTGTAACAAATTTCGATTTCTTTGTAAATTAAAATTAGCTTCGATGTTCGTCTGTGGCATAAACACGCCATATTGCTCCTTGACCTACCATCATGTGGACTCTAAAGCCGTTTAAATTACCGTTTATATTATGTATATTATATATAAGCAGTTTTAAGAGTCATTTTCCTTTACCAGTATTATATTTATTGGGATCATATCAAATAAGTTTATTAGACCAAGACTGTGTATTTTTAACTTTTCAAACGTTCAATAGGTATAGCCTATTCTACCACACTGATGATAAATAGCTATGTTTGGATTAATTAATGCATATGATATATTATACCGTAAAACCTAGATGAGCCTTCTTTAAAAATGCTACAATTAAAATATTATTCAATTTTAGTTTGTTCGTGACTGTCGAGTTACTGAAAATAGCATATATCTAATGAGAAAATCAGAGAGCTTGTGCTATCAACCTGTTGTTATTGTCAAACATCAAGATTTAAAAAAAAATCCTAATCTGGTGTCACTGTCGTGTAAGATTGACCTACTGAGGATGGGGAGATTGGGGTTTAAATCCTGATTGGGTCTATTGAGGGCGGTTTTTTCCTCATCGGTTTTCCAATCGTCTTGCATGCAAATGCTGGTAGATTACCTCTAAAGTGCTTCTCCCTCATACCCGCCACATTAGAGTAAATGATAGGCGTATAAACTGACTAGTTAGTAGAACATGGTGATAAAAAATCATTGATAGATAATTAAGCTCCAAAATAAATCAAATTTATTGATTAATCCACCTTTTTACAAGCATTTACTTAAAATTCCCCTTACATTGTATTATTGACTGGCGTGAGGGAGGGGTAAGTCTAATATCGCTATAATATAGTATAAATAATATAAACATAAAAACAATAATTACCATGCTGTCATACAATCTTAGATATTAATATTTGTGGAACTATGACAACAACAAAAACTGACTTTGACATTCTATTTCACAAATTCAAAAAATGTGTCATCTTGGAAAAATCTCAAGTAAAACCATCTTATCAATTTATGAACGTGAAGAAAACAATCCTAAGAGTTTATAAGTTCAAGGCTTTGACGTGTGATTATTTGGAACATGATGCTTGGCCTTCGTTTAACGATTTGTTGTCTGATCCAGATCTTGTTACTAATAATACATGTGAAACCCTATGCAATACGGAGAGCATAAAACAAACAACACAAAGTCTTGGTATATTAGATTCAAAAGAGTATGCTTAAAAAAACGTACGCATGAAAATAGGAGTATATCTAAGGTAGGTGATGAATACCCGGTATGATATACTTCTAGAATAAATGAACCAAGCCAAAATTGTATGTCAATTAAATCGCCAAAGTTGATCAAGTCTTACCAAATGGTTGGCACATTATGTGAGGTGGCATCTCATCAAAGAGATAAATGTCCTTAGAAAAATAATCTGATCTTATTATGCAACAATGAATCAAGTAATTGGTGGGATGTGGTCAAAACTAGTCAAACAATACCCGGATGTGAAACAGGGGAATGTGGATTTACAAATAGGGAGGTACTTCAAAACAGTCAGCTTTTGGAAAGTGCGACTCCTGAAATTACTACAGCTGAAACAAATAAAGAAGAATTTAAACTAGATGGAATATCTCACGTTTCGAACTTGAACACGGATAATGTAAATACTCCAATATGTTCAAAAGGACATGAAACGACTGCTTCCACTCAGAAGGTGTCATTAAATAGAGAATCTAATGTGAACACAAAGGTAAAGATCGATTCTGATAAAGGGCATTTCAATAAAACTAATAAATACACCGACAAATCACTTGATACATCTTGTTGTGGTTTTGCTGCGTCGCTGAATGAAGGGAAAACTAAAAAAATAAAAAGTATTTTGACCAGGTCCAAATTTACCGCTGCTGAACCAAACAAAGCTCTAAATTATTTCCATACGAGTAAGATTTAGTGGAACATAAACCATTTGTAAGGTGGATCCTCTCTGCTCATAGGAGATGAATTTGAATCTTATGTTAGAAATTGTGGCTAAAAATTGTACCATATAATATACGTTTTAAAAATGTAAAAATTCTCATTTGTGTTTATATTCGATATACTGCTAGCATAAACAGATTAACGACAATAAAGTGGACTGTTTTTCCGGCTTAGAATAGTTTTAGTAAAATAAATAATTTATCATAATAGTTATGGAATCGAATAATAAACCAAGATTTATAACATTTAAACTAAATTTGTATTCTGGTTCACCAGGTGTTCAAACCGGGTCAAGAACTGGGAGAAAAACTTGCCACACCTTCTTCTAAAAGTTTTAAAAACAACAAAATTAAATTTAGATTTGAGTAGATCAATCCGGAAATACTATTCACTTTTGAATAGTCATACGAATAGAAAACTCACCAAAGATAATATATTGTTGTTTTCCTTGCTGCATATGGCACATTCCTGAATAATGAGTGGGTCACACATATCTTGTGCTCAATGAACAGGAGAGAAATCGAGTTAAGTCTTTCATTGGGCCCCCCAGATTTGAAACTTGTGAGTAGCAAGTCGCTAGCAGATTACTTGCTACTCACTTCTTATCATAATAATATTGGATCAAAAATTTAATCTATTGAAATGTCGAAAGAGAAACACATAAAATCAGTATAATTTAAAAGGTAAAATGATTAATTTTAATAACTTATCTTATAGTTCTGATGAATTGTCTCGTAAAGATCCAAACCAGAAACATAAATCAAGTACTGATATTTTTTTTAAATGAATCCTTTTCGTTTATATTTATTTGACAAAGAACAATCTAGCGATGAAACTACAACTCACAACAAACATAAATAAAGGTCACCTGCGTCCAGTGTGTGACCGTTGGATGAAAATAATATCCATTACTTTATTACTGAAAATGTTCTTCCATTAAAAAGATAGATGTAAATGCATATTATGTTGTCACTCTCTGTATATTCATAAAGTAAAAGAGAGGAAAACTATAGGTATAGTGCTGTAACTCAGCACATTACCACAACCAAACATCTTATTCCAGAATTGCTAAGTGAATGTGCGGGTTTTCTATTCTTCTTTCCTTTATCCTTTTGACCACTCACCCCATAAAAATTAAATTGCAATATATACAGTCAATTTTCATTGGACAAAACCTTATCTGACAGCTAGAAAAGCTACTAGATCTACTTTCATATATTCTTATGTCAAGTCATGATATCTCTTTACAATGTTTATATAATAACACTAATCTTATATCAAAATGTGATCTTTGCTGGCCACAATTCGGTGTCATTTTCTAAAAGTTGTTTTCTGCTAAAAAAAATAATCTACTATACATGTCCATATTGCTAGAGGTACGATTTTTGAGAGGTTTGAAAACCCATTCCTAACTAATATTATATGTCAACAACACATTGCGCTTATTTTTTCTTACCAAGAAACACAGAGTTATCAGCTGAAAAGGAACCATATATACATATAAGGATGTCCAGTGTCCTATTTTGAACCAAACCGTCTGTCCAAGAAACAATTCGAGGCACTGCAGGACAAATGTTTAGTTTTTTAATTTCTAGCAAATGCAAGAAGATTTACTAGGTTAAAGTTCAACTTTTTTTTTCAATCTTTATTTTTTGTAACAATGTACATTTTTCAACATGGTGGTGGTATATCCCCCCTAAAAAATTATACAAAACTTATTTACAAACCTTAGTAGATATACTAATTTTTTAATCACCACATAATGCATGATGTAATTATTTAATTTCAAATTGGTTGAAAGGTGTAACAATATAAAATGTTTACATTTATTGAGTTATTAAATGTGATTGATATTTTATAAACTTAAATATTTTTATTTTCAAAAAATCAATAGTCTAAAATGTATATGTATTCAAACTTAATAATTTTAATTTCAACCAACGACTAATTAGTAATATGTATCATAATTTAATGATGCTGCTAAATACTCATTATTCAAGCATCTGAATAATAGGTAGTACTTGTTGAATTTTAATCAAGCACAACTTAAATAGATAGAAAAAAACTATTTTTATTCGACTTATGGTCAAGGATCAAATTTATCTATGGTAATATGACATCAAGTTAATTATAAGGGCTGTGTTTGATAAACTTAGTTTCAAAAAATATGTCAGCCATTAAGTTTACCATCATTCGTTATTTAACCATTTGAATGGAAATTATTGACCATTCTCATGGCGCCCATTTAAGTTCACACACAATACTGTATTTAAAAAAATGTATTTATTCACAGGTAATTCATCATCTATCTTTGGGCAGACCTGGCAACTTTAAGAGACTCTTTTCCCTTCCCGAAATGATGATCACTGATCGGGTCCACACCATCGTACTCCGAATTCACATCGTCGTAGTATGCGTAGTCATAAGAGACGTCCTTCAAGTTCTGCGTTGAGGAAGCGGGCTTACCCACTGTCTCCGGTCTATTGCTGACGTGGACTCTAGCGGCTGGGACTTCGTATGCAGGTGCTGCGGCATTGGAAACGACCTTGAAACTGTCTTGACTATTGAAACCACCAACACCCAAGGTTGTTTTGCTGGCTGCAGCATTCACCGAAGACCCTCTACTAGTGAATGGGACTGCCGCTGATGACTGCCTACTAGAAGTACTTCCTGCCACCTCTGGTTGTTTTGTCGTCGAGTACACTACGGCGAACGCTCTAGGTGTTGCAACGGTCGTGTGGGTGTAGTAGTCGTTGTTTTTGGTGAAAGCTTTGGTCGTCTGTTTGTTGTTGAATGTGGAACTTTGCTCCGTGCTGGAGTATGTCGATGATTTGGGCGCGGCGTTCGAGTTGTAGTAGCTATTGTTGGTGTTGTTGAACGCATTGTAATTATTATTGGTATTTGTTTTGCTGTCGTAGGTATTTTGATACGTGTTGAAGCTGCTAGGTCTATAGTTATTGCTAGGTGCAGTCTTCAAGGACTCACCCTCGATCTTATCAGCATCAGTCTGGAAGTTGGCGTTGTAGCTTGCCTGGACTTGGGTCGTCCTCTTTTGATAGTCGAAGTTGTCACTCTTGTACTTGGTGAACTCCTCGCTGCTCGTTGGTTGATATTTGTAGTCGTACGAGGGGGCTTTCGTGGTTGTCGAAGTAGCCGATGGATAGTTTAACGTGGTCTTGGAGACGTTTTCCGTGTTCCCTTGGTTATAGCTGTTGCCAGTTTTCCTCTGATAGTTATTGTTGTACTGGTCGTATGTTGAAGGGTATGCGGTGGATGAATACTCGGTGTTTCCTCTTTGGTTGAACTTATTATCGTTGTATGTGTAGTCATTGTTAATTTTTTGATAGTTTGCTGTAGTTTGGTAATTGGTGGTCGAGGATGCTTCATTGTTGTAACTATTCCTTCCTCTTTGTTGGTTCTGGTTGTTGTAATAAATGTTGGGCGCTTGCGTACTGCTAGTAGTTGAATACTCTGGCACCTTTCTCTGTGGAGTCTGATAATTGTTGTAATTATTATTTACTTTTGGCGCCAGGGTTGTTGAAGATTCAAAAGACTTGACGGTGGTAGAACTTAGAGCCGCATTGGTGTTGTAATAGTTGTTATTAGCGTTGTAATTGTTTTGATTGTTGTTAGTTTGCTGATAATTATCATAGTTATAATTATTGCGAGCAGAAGACGAGGTTGGTGTCTGCGTTGTCGAGCTAGCGGTTGGGTTTACCCTCTGAATCGTGTTGTAACGCTGGGTATACACGTTGTAGTTAGACGTTGATGGACTAACCGTCGACGAGAAGTAATTTCCATTGCTGCCAGCGAAGGAAGAGGACGTGTCGTAGCTCTTCTGACCATCGTTGTAGTTGTTGTTGTTGTAAGTTTGTGGCTGGTTATACGCGGGCGCGGCCGTACTAGGACTGTTGTACTGGAAACTTCCGCTATCTTGCGCCGCCACGTTGTTGTAGTCTTGTTGTTGCTGGGGGCGCTTGCGTAGCTTACGGACCGCGACCTTCTTCTTGTTGACAGTTGGGGCGCTATCGAAGGATTGGTCTACAAACGTCGCCGGCACCGAAGTGGTGGTGGTGGTGGTGGTAGTTATGACTTTTTTGACGGGTTTACGCGGGTAGTTTTCGGTCTCGTAGTCGTCCTCTTTGCCCTTGTCCTTACCGAAGAAATTGCCGCTGCCACTACTCCTGTTTTAAACATATACATATAATAGTTTGAGATATGGAGGCAATAATATGTTAATTAATGCAAATTTCTCACATAGATGGTTTCACTTTTTCTTAGGTCAGAACTTTAAAAAAAGACTAGTATGCAACTCAAATATATATACTAATATGGTTTTTAAATAAAATAATTACTCATAAAAGCGCATGCCAAGATATTTTCCTTATCAGGACGTGGCTAACATCTATCTGAGGCCGGGATGTCATTGGAGGACAATGTGAGATAGGTCGATAATCATGTTGCTTTGGTTGGCTGTTTATTTGATGTACAGTCTAGGAATAATAAGTTTATGGGCTCCCACTTTTACAACGTATAAGAAAAATATATCCAAGATGCAGAACTAAATTGTCATTTTACTATTCAACCAGCCATTTACATAATCTCGTCATTATTATTTTGTATTTTAAAAAAAATTGCAAAAATACATGAAATAAAACATGAATAATATTTTTGTCAGTAATGAATTTAATTATTCTTGGCTGAGAGTGTTCAACCACGTGTTAAATGTATATTCTACTTAGGCAGCAGTAGGCCTACTGTCATTCATAAACTTAATCTTTGAACTAATATACGAGAGTATAGTGAGAATGGTGAATCTTTTAAAATCTGTCAGATGAGGGTCGAAACATCTTCAATACACCCGGTCAGGCATCGAACCATGGGAAACAATTTGAGGTCCAATACATTACATGTGGGAAGGGGTGATCAGGTGATTAACTGGTACATTAGACAAACGATTACACTCAAACCATAAAACGTAGGGAAGCACAGTTCTCTGCATTAAATTGACAGTAGCAATATTAGGAGCAGTTGATTAAGTAGTGTCACTATCTTAAAATAGTAAATTTTCATTTAGTTTTTTTAATTTGGTAAAAGGTGCTTACGAAATTCTTAAAGGTAGGGACAGAAACCCCCGTCATGATACGACGCGTGTTTCGAGCTGTATTACTTACCAAAGTTAGGTGTTATCCTCGGGGGGAGAGGGATTACTAAGCAACATAGAATCCCATGTGGGCATCCTAATAGTCAAATGAGCGTAAGATATCGCCAGGGCTATATATTGTAAATATTGTTGCTGTAGGCTACCTGAGGTCCTTCTGCTGCAGGCGTCTGTCTCCCGTTTCGCTCCTCTGCAGGAAGTACTCTTCTTCCTCCTCGGCGGGTCGGGTCTGTGGGCGGGGGCGCTGCCTAAGGGCGGGGGAGGCAGACGCCCGAAGGCTCGGCCGGGCGGTGGATGGCCCCAGAGGGATGGGCGTAGGGCTACTGGCGGAGAAACTGGAGGTCTTCACTGGGTTGTAGCCTGCAAATAAAAAAAAAGTTATTTTATTATTACTTTTAACACCAAGACTATAAGGGCCCATTCTATGGGGTAAGGACGAGGAAGATTTTTTTCAAGCACCTCATATTACTACACTTTCAGGCTTTACGCGTATGCACTAAATACGCTAATGTGTTAGGGATGATGAAGGTTGAATTTAAAGGAAGTGTACCCACAATTGTATGAAGTGAGAGTGGAAAACTATCTAGGACCGTGGTATCCAACCTGAAGGGCGTGAAGCACTTTAGGGGAAGGGGCTGGACAAAAACAATTAAGAATCAATGTTAAAAATAGTCCAAGGATCTAATACATTTTCAGGGGGGAGTAAACCACTCGGAGAATATGTTAAAAAACAGTTAAGAATCAAATAAATGTTTCATTTCAACATATTTCCCAAAGTAAGTAAGATAAATTGGTTATTGGTTTATTTATTCTTAGAGGACTGTTCTTGCACTAAATGTTAACGAAATGACACGATCTAAGCACAGTCCTGTAAGTGTGAGTCCGTCTTGAGTGTTAATGTAATTATCATCTGTGTGCTGCCAATGTTACATTGGTTTTTGTAATCCCCAAAATAAGAAAAGGTGGGGGGTGTTGCGGGAATTAGATGATCTGATAAGAAAGACATTATTTGGAAAAAAAAAAGGAAGATGATCTTGGAAGAACTACCCTCAATTATTAACCCAGCCAGGATTCAAACCTCGATATCCCCGTCATCAGCAACCCAGTCCAACACGAAAGTCACGCGTTATACCATGCGACCACCGAAGAGGGTATTAATTAGAGAGATGGTAGGAAAGAAGCTCGTATTAGCTCGGGGAAGGTGGGGTAGGGCCCCAATGATAAACCACAATGCATAAAACTCCCCTCAGTTCAAAGATCCTACCTTGGGTTCTCCATTTCCAAATATTAAATCAATTGTGAGACTGACGTCTAAGACCATTTAGCCACCGATGGGGGCTACAATTGTTCATTGTTGTTTTGCTGACTAAACACTAATATTTTAGTAGTTTATTTAAAAATAGCGGTTAGTGGGATGGAAGGGGACGTGAGAAAAGGGAAGTGTGTTTGCACTTTTTATAGCAAAACCTTTTTTTTGCTAAAATAAAAAAATATAGCTCCAGTACAAACATAGTGTTTAGTTTTCTTCACGTGGTGATAGCAATAGTTGTTTAGTATCTTTCATGAGCATAGCGAGCTTGCCAATAACTTGTAATATGAACGGGCCTAAACCTTCTAAATGAGTGACACAGAGGTGCAAACTGAAAAAATTATTATTGTTGTTAGTTAATACTATTCGTGACCACTGAGGAGAAAAAGGTAGGGTATATACAGTCCAACTTTTATGGGAAAAGACTTTTAGAAAATGTGGAAATAGTTTTTTACGGTCAACATTGATAATATTGTACTATTTTATTAGGGTTATTTAAAAGGTATTATAAATCAAAAGCGGCAATACTGCAGATCACACGGTTTGATGTATGACTATGTGAAAATAGGCTCGAGTAACTTTTATAGCCGTCTTCCTATGAAAATTGTACTGTATGTGTTCACTTCCTGGTACCACAAAAATAGTGCGGGTGCTTCGGAAATTGTATTAGATTTTAAAATTACCTGTATATATTAGGAGATCTGGGTTTTAAACGTTACCACTGAAAATGGCAGAAAGCAAAGCTATAGAATTTAAGTGTGTATGGAAGGCCAATCTTGGGGGGATGAATGATTTTATTACGGACATGAGCCGTATATGAATCATATTCGAATAAATTACAAAACGACATCTGGACGAGCGAATTAAACCCAGAACCTTTGGCTTAGCACGCCACCGCTCTACCTTAGAACTATCCGGGTATCGTCCCGTACTTGAGGCAATTCTTTATTTATATTTTAAGGCATATTCTGTGATGGACGTGTGGATATAATCGGCTAATAAGTGCAATCGTTGAGATCACAGTCACCGGCGACATTTGAAGGCAGGCAATTTATGTGGGTCTTTTTTTGTCTCGGTTTAGGCCGAGAAAAAAAGTGAAAATCCTATTTCCACCTCCTCTCAAATATTCAGTAACTTACCGATACGATAAAGGTCGAAGTTGTCACTATAATAGAGAGTGGTTGCCTCGCAATCGATGTCAAACCAGTTAGCGCAGATCTGGTTCTCTTGGTCGAATGACGTCTCGTTAGGGCACAGGAAACGGAAGTCTTGTAGCTAAAACAATAATAAGAGTAATTTATAGAATTATTTTGAGCAACGCATCTTACCATCTGTTCGGGTCATACGTTTATGTACCAATTACGCTAATTATTTTAGGAATGAGGAAGGCTATATATGTATGAAGTGTACCCACATTGGTGACCTGTAGTTCTAGGGGTAGGATGTCAGACTTCTGTGCTGGAAGCCGAGGTTCAATCCTCGGTCCCACCATAGATTTATCTGATTACCAAACCCTTCCTTCACCTCTGAGAAGACATCTTGTGAATGTGAGGAATGCCAGGCCTCCACTGTGGTTCGGATTCCACGTTAAACTGTAGGTCCTTCATTTCATCATCACAATCACCCTACCATAACACATTAGCGTAATTGCGTATAACCCGAACGGGTAGTAAGACGCGGTGATAATAATAATAATAATAATGTACCCACATTGACGTAGAATGAGAGTGGAAAACAGTTTTGGTATAAAAAAACCTCAGTACAACCGACCAGGATTCGAACCTCAATCTCCCCGTCATCGGTAGACTAGTCTAATGCAAGAGTAGTGAATTAGATCACGTGACCACTGAAGCGGGAATAAAATTTAATTCAATTTATAAATTTTAAATAAGCGAATGGGTAGAAGCTTTAATTAAATAAATATGACGTAAGAAAAAATTAACTGAATACAATAGTTAGATTCATAATATTCAAAACTATATGATTACGAATCAAATGGATATATATGATATTTAGGCACTTAGCAAAATAAAATGAGTATAGATTTGTGAGACCACTTATCACTTATTACTGTCAGGTGAGGAGGCTCTTCCTTTGAAGCTAATTGTACCAAGTAATGTACAGGATAGAGAAGGCAAGACTTGAGGTGGCATGGCCATGTGAGAGGAATGGAGAGAGAAAGGATGACCAGGAAGATAATGGATATGGAGGCCGAGAGGAAGACCAAGGGACAGATGGCTGAAGGGAGTCAGGAGGAGTGTGGAGGAGAGGACTGGGCCAAGGTGGAGGGAGAGAGATGATAGGAGGATGTTGGATATAGAGGTGGGGGGGTAAGGAGTCCGGGAGGAAGACCAAGGGACAGATGGCTGAAGGGAGTAAGGAGGAGTGTGGAGTAGAGAGGAGAGGACTGGGCCAAGGTGGAGGGAGAGAGATTATAGGAGGATGTTCCAAACAGACCCCGCCAGTGGATGGAAGCTGTTCATGATGATGATGATGATGATGATGATAAATATATTGTTTATTGAGACCCTGAGGGTCACACTCACCCCCACGCCGGGGATTTTGACGCAGACATGGAACATCTGACAGTCGGTCTCCGGGTCAGCGTAATATCCCCCTATGATCTTGTTACTACAGTCAAAGCTGGTGTCGGGCATGTCGTCCAGGCTGTAGTTTGGAGGTCTCTTCTGCGCAGTCGCGAGGACCACCAAGAATCCTAAGCACACACAATAATAATAATAGCTCTACTATTATATATTTATACCCCACACTCCCTTCAACCTTACCACAGGCTGGTACGTGTACAAGGGCATCAGTCTCATCTGGTTCGTCAGTGATGGGGAGGTTGGGGTTTCGATACCCAGCCTTGTGTACTGATTTTTCAAAGTAGTTAAGTGTTTGTTCATTCTCCCTCCATGCCAATGCTGGCACATTTCCAATTTATTCTATCCTACTTATCCTACCTTGTGAGTGTTAACTTGTGGGTAGTAAAGTAAAACTCACCACCTATAACCCTCATTATGGTATGAAGAACTGTATCTGGTAGTTTACTTTACACCATTCACCGTTCCAGCCTGTGGCCTGGCTCAGTTTATTTTTTATTCAAGCCATATATTTTCCACTGCCAGCTTGCTAGGCCTGTCGTAGCTTCATATGTCTTATAATCTAGAAAAAAAAACTAGGACAGGCACAACATCCAGTCCCCGGCCGTTAATTCATCCCTGTGAAAGGGTAAACCCACATTTCAAATATGATAAATTCTTCGGTCATGTCGGGAATCGAGCCCGGGAAACTTAGCTCAGTAATCAGGCACGGTACTGACTGAGCTAAGGTGTTGGATATTTAATAATACTATACACACAAAATTAAACTTAACGAAATCTATTGAAGCAATATATTTATTTTGACAAAAATTAGGAAGTGTTTTTACATTTATAAAAATGGTATAAACACTGACCTTATCCCGACGCCCCTTTTGTCCTATCTTAAGGTTGTTAAAATGATAATTCAACTATTATTTTATATTTTGTTTGTAAACCATTTGTAATAAACGAATTAACAAACCTTTATTTTAAAATAAATATTATTGGGGATATCTGATATTTATTTTCATTGATAATATATAAAACTATTATTATATTTATTCAAGTTTAAGTGGTTTTATTAGTAACATATTTAATAAAGTTTAATAAATCAATGTATTAAAGTTATTTTTATGGTAGTGAAAATATTAAGTAGGTTTTAACGGACCTGAAAAGGTATTTATATTCTTTGAAACGGTATTTGTGTTTGTGATAGAGTGGGTTAAGATGGTTATAGGGTTGGTTAGGGATGGGTATAAGGTCAATTTTGTTTGTTCCTCACCTAGTAAACATATCACAGTCTTCATTATTTCTTGTCGATGATCTCTGTGGTAGACTGGTGATTTATCTGTGAACAATAAAACATCATTTAGATATCCAAACACACGGACTTAATAGTCAACACATCAGCTAGCATGCAAACTCAGCAGTCACGATAGTATCTCTATGCCAGGGATGGCCAATCTATGGACCACGTGCCAGTTGGCGGGACACGAACTCGATTTTATTGGCACGCCGTCACGGTAAAAATAAACATTAAATAAAACTTTTCCCAATAGGGTATAATTTTTTTAATCAATAAGATTTTGACTTCCATGTCATTCACATGTCACAATGATCTTTGTGAAGTCAATGGTTAAAAATCTTATTGCGTGCTATTGAAGACAACCAGCTATAAACTGAATATTATTATTACTATTTAGCATCGCGTCTTACTACCCGTTCGGGTTATAAGCTTTAAGTACTAATTACGCCAATGGATTAGGAATTGGGAAGGGTGAGTTAGAGGAAGTGAACCCGTATTTGCATGGAGGGGGAGTGGAAAACCATTTAGGAAAAACCACCCCCAGTTAACCCGACCGAGATTTGAACCTCGATCTCCCCGTCTTCAGCAGTCGAGCAGCTCAACACGACTAGCGCGTTAGCCAACTACGCCACCGAGGCGGGTATATAAACTGAATACAAATACATTGAATGGCAACATACAAAAAATATGTTTCAAAATAAAAAGGAAAGGATTATGTAAGTTTTTGATTTTAACATTTATGTATAGCTTTTTATTTCCTTTAAAGTTGTTCCTTTCAATGTTTATACCTTAAATAATTAATTAAACTAATTTTGTCCAGGACAATCAGTGTGACAGTTTAATAAATTTCTCTTCTTTAAAATGCAGGCCTTTTTTATCATAATACTCATTAAGTTTTTATTTTTAAATACTTATTAAAAACGTAAATAGGACGTGGCACACTGGACTGGCACAAAATTCAGTTAGTCCTTAAGTGGCACACTGGTTGGTTATTTGTTCTTTTTTTCACGTTTGAATTATTTATAAGCATAAGAAGGTTGTTCTATAATATAATATGAGCAAGGGTGTTAACTATTAATAGTGTATCTGAGCTAGTGTCAAAAGGCTGGAGTTCAATGCCAAACAGGTCTAATTGGAGTGTTTCTTCACATTATCTTTACACGTGCTCTCCTCAAAAGAATTTTTATGAGTTTCCTTAAAATACTCCTTAATCGTAATTTTACTTTAAATAGTTTTTCAATAATAGCTTATATTAACAATTATATAGCTACACTTTTAAAAGAACATTAATGGTTTTAACATAATTCATTTCACTCATATTTTTTTATATTTATAAATTTTTTCATCACGTCTTAGTGCCCTTCTTAATTATACGAATACATTAATTATACTAAAAGGATAGAGTTTGGTAAAACATAATTGTACTTTAACACTCCCTCTAAGCACATCTGGATTATGAATACCTGCCACGTGGATTGGAGTAAAGCACTCTATCTAACTATCTAAGCCATAGCACAAACTGAACGAGTCGATTACGTATCCTTAAACTTTTGTTTGTCATCAGTATTAAGCAAGCAACCCATTTTGCATCAATGACATTTACAAAGAGTCATCGTTTGAAAAATAGGAAGTAAAGATTGGAAACATAAGCAAGGTGCAACACAATACGGGTTGTTCCCAACTGGATATATTAATCTATTATCAAATTTAACTTGACTTAGTTTTAAAATCTTCAAGATTAATGCCACTTTAAACTTATTTATTTTATGAATACCCGTACTCTATGCTGACCCAAAAAATGGGATAAATAAAATAACGTTACCATCTACGCCGCATCAATGTGTGATTATGTATATAGCAGCACAGATCAGTTCCGCATATTGCATCATTTAAGTTTGAAGGCGCTCTCGAGAAATGCAATGAAAATGTTTTATTCTTGAACTAAATAGCGTACCAACAGTACTTGAGTGGCCTACCTTTTCAGGTATTGTGCTGTTTTTTATACCTATTATGTAATTTTTTTCTCATAACACATTAGAAGTTAAGACTTTATATAAATCTACCATTGCTTTTGCGCATATTCCGTAAAACTTTCTAAGAATACACATTTAAACATTCATTTACCACAGCCGTAAACATAAAACGATCAAAATCTAGATATTTATTTTAAAACTTGTTGCAAGAGAGAAATTTATAGAAGATTCGTATTTTAAATTGTTTTTGCGTCATGTGATTAATAAAAATGGGGTTAACAAATGTGGGCTGTTAGTGACTAGGGTATCTTGAGTACAGTGAATGCTTTAGCACTTCTTGAAACATTTATATCCCCCCGCTAAGATTTAAAACGGGAATCAAAAAACGTTATTTATAGTGGATTTTCCATAACAAATATTTATGAAATTATATATTTAAAAAAAATGCGGAGTAGCCATCATTTACAAAAATCTACAAAATATATTTTTCAGTGTCAATATTGACATCTCTTAAATATGTAACAGAACACATGGTTTGGTAAATGAATATATGAGAGTGTATATCTTTTAAAGTTATTAAATGTGCATTTTTGAACAGAATTATTTTATCAGCACCCGACTTACAAACCAACATAAATCTATAACAGACACAACATCCAGACCCCGGTCGTTAATTCATCACTTTTGGAGGGGAAATACACATTTCACCAATGGTACATTTTCCGGCCATGCTGGAAATAGAAACCGGGAATCTTAATGTATAAGGCATAATCGCTATTGACTGAGCTAAGGTGGTGGCCTATGCTAGTGCAGGTAAACATATTTGAGTTGTCATAGGATAATATTTTGTTATTTAGCACAGCGTCATACCACCCGTTAGAGCTGTACGCATGTGTACGCTATTATGCTAGGGATTAGGAAGGTTTAATTTAGATAAAGTTAACCCGCTTAAGAGTAGAAGGAGAGTGAAAAACTATTTAGGGAAAAACCACCATCATTGCACCAAACCTGGATCGAGCCTCGATCTCCCCTCCCCGTCTTTGACAGTTTAGTATAATGCGAGAGTGGTGCCTTAGACTGTACGGCCACCGAAGAGGGTTGTGCCGATTTCGATTTTTTTAAAGGGAAAAATCAGTCTTTCATTGCATTGAGGTCTTGATAAAAGTAATTTTTATCTGAAGCTCTATGCACAAATTTAATTTTGCCATCAATTATTTAACTATTGTATAACTTATAAATTAATTGTATACTAAAAGTTCAACCAAATAAAATCCCAAGTTTAGCAACACATTTGGTAATATTCATGTAAAGTAAGCCATTAGGCCTACTTTGTTTCATAATCTTTCAAACAAACTTCTCGTTTCAGTCACTGGACAGATTGCGTAAGCCTGCGAAGCGTAAAAAAGGTTGCCTACGGCCTAAAAGCGAGAGTTTAGCCGTGAATTGTGGGAAAGCCGTGTGTGAGCATGTCTAATCGTAACAATGATCCCGTGGGAAAGACACATGTTGGTGCAATCTGACAAGTGCTACTGGGGGAAGACCGGATTGAGTCTGTTCTGTTTATTTCGGTAAAGAGCCCTTTGGAAGCGCACCACTTTTATATCTACAATAAAATTTTCATATGAATAATTTTTTAGCGCCATTTTCTACTTCCCGTTTGGGCTATGTACTAATAGCTCTAATGTACTAGGAATAAAAAAAAGGTTGGATTTATATTAGACTTGCCTGCATTTACGAGGATGAAGAGTATAAACACCTTTATGAAAAAACATCTCAGTACAGCCGTTTAGGGATTCGAACTACCACCTCTCCGTCACAGATCAGCCATACAAGAAGAGACTAACTCCATTGGCGTGTGCCCAATGGTTCGAGTAATTATGCATTTTTCTTAGCACTACGTCTTAATGCTGGTTCTGGCTATAAGAATATATACTAACTACGTTAATGAGTTGATGAATTATGAATTTAGAGGAAACGTTCCTGAATTAGCGTGGGGGTAGAGGGGAAAAACATTTTGGGAAAACCATCCTCAGTACACTCGACCGGGATTCTAATCCCGCTCTCCCTATCATCAGAAGTCTAGTTTACTGTGAGGGTGACACCTTATACCATGCGGGAACCGAAGCAGACAGTCATTAATAAAGGGTTGTTAGCATCTGAGGTCGAAAATTCTAGTGAGCCCTGAATCAATCGGATACCATTCTACTTTTCAAATTGAAACTTAATTATTTAATCCCACGGAGAATCAAACCCATATCCGTTAATAATATGAACAACACGTAAACCTTCAAGACCAAGGCATGAGGCCTATTTTTCATTCCCTTCTCCTTATTTTAAACAAGCTTTAGTCTTCTAAGACGACGACATGTTTCGGTGATGTCACACCATCTTCAGGACTTATTTGTAATAAAGATGATTTATTTAATCCATACTATCAGAAGGTTTGTGAATTTTTTTCTTACATATAACATCTCAAAAATTCACAAAATTTCTGATAGTATGGATTAAATAAATCATCTTTATTACAAATAAGTCCCGAAGATGGTGTAACATCACCGAAACATGTCGTCGTCATCGAATACTAAAGCTTGTACAAAATAAGAAAAAGGGAATGAAAAATAATAACCAAGAAGATGTAACCTTATTAATTGCTTAGATTTTGAGCATAGCATTTTTATCTGCAACTATTATCATTTGACATTTGTAGTGATTTTATAAACTAGTTTTTATAAAAACTATGGCAGTAATAACGCACTTTCATCAATTGACTTTCCAACCATTCTTCTGTTTTCTTAGAGGATAAAAAACACCCAGCGAGTGACAAAGACGAGCTCATTGTAAACAAACAAAAAATGTGTGTTGTTGGCGCATCCGAACAAACATAAATTGATTTTTTTCCTCGCTACATATTACTACCCACTCAACCTATTAGGAGGTGTACTAATTACTCTAATGCGTTAAGGGGGAGGAAGGTTGAATTCAGAGGACGTGTACATGAATTTGCGTGAAGATAGAATGTAAAACCATTTAGGAAAAGGAATCCTCAGTAGACATACACCTGACCGGGATTCAAACCTTGATCTTCATAGCATCGGCAGTCCAGTTCATTGCAAGGGTAAAGCCTTAGACCACTTGACCAACTTTTTTTT
>CABFOW010000423.1:266535-278711 GCA_902141385.1 Timema californicum
CCTCGAATCTGAAAAAGTGTTTTTTTTAATTTCCGTCTGTCTGTTTGTACCTCAGACTAGAGCCTAAACTATTTTACCAAGCTATTTTATCAGGATAAAACTTGATATCTAGGGTTTTAATAGGGTTGCCCCGAGGTATTTTAGGACTCTCCAATCCTAAAATTTAAGGTAGTTTACTGAAGGGAAAAAAGAAACACTCGATTTTCTCTAAATCGGCCCTAGCGATTTTGATTAAATTACATTTAAAAACATTTATGAGTATTCTAAACAAAATGACTACTCTCAACATTTCAGAAAAATGACTTTAAGGGCTCCGGTCTGATGTTTAAACACTCATTTAAAAAACATCATATTTCCGAAACTATTTGAGATAGGAAACTACTTATCGTTACAAATATGTAGATCTATTTATAATACAGGTATTTTATTCGTAGCATATTTGTATAAAACCAATAACTTTCAATATATACGCAAATATATATTTTTTAACTTTTCGAAAACTAAAGGTTAAGTAATGTGACCGTAAAAAAAAATCCAACCTGATGAGTTTCGACGTCTCATGACCCCCCGACCCTAAAAAAATGGCCTTTGCAATGCCGTCTGTCTCTGTGTCTGTTTAAACTTTAAATTAAGAGTAGTTTAATAAAGGGTGAAAAGAGAAAAAATCGATCTTCTCAAAATCAGTTCTAACGATTTTGATTAAAATTCGTTGATTAAGATTATAAATAAAGTTGCTATTTTCAATTCCTCATGAAAATGACTTTTAGGGTACTTTACAGAAGCTGAACTTTCCGTATCTCCGCAACTATTTGAGATACTAAATAACTTATCAATGCAAAATTTAGTATTATTAAAAATAAATACTTTAATATGAAATATATTTTTATAAAACCAACAGTTTCTGAGATATTGGCAAATATAGTAATACAATTTTGTGAGCTTTCGCTGTAAAGAGATGCTACTTAAATTTTAACGCAATAATTCTCCAATGTCATAGGGTAATTAAATATAAGCAAGTCTCTCAAAAGGTTTATGTTTTTTATCCCTAAACCTCTTAGGAGAAATGTTTGTCCAACAATGATCAATTTCCATTTTGGACTCAATAGTTAATATTAACATTTTTATAGGTCAACATTTATAAATGAGGAATTTAATAGCAAATGGGATGACCTGCAGTTATGCAAAACCTAATAAAATGTAGAAAATTTTTACCGGAAGTCGAAATTTTAATACGAAGTGTTGACCCTTGTGGACCTAATATCGATCTTTTTTATTGTTCCAAACATACAAATAAGGACATTAATTATTTAAAAATAAAATTGTAAAATTTAAAACTGGGACTCAAAAAATGTCTTACATAACTATAGTGAAATTTACGCTTGGGTTTGCTAGTGTATATTATTTTGTTTCACTTATATTACGAGTTTTGAGTAAATATATCAATTTTTAAACAATAGAGCGAGAAAGTCCGTACAAAGCTCTAACAATTTTTTTTATTGCGCATCTGGGTTTCCTCACTCTTAGCTAAATAGTGGGAAGATTAGCCAGTAGTAATGAAGCAGAGGATGCCCGAATATACTAATCGTACATCCTTTCCATGGAGGCTCTTTCCATGTCTCAATGAGATGAGGTGATGGTGATAGAGAGTATGAGAGTGTGAAACCAGTGGAAACTCTTAGACCTAACTTAAGTCACACGTGAAATATAGCTTTCGTTTTCTCAACCACTCTAATCTCTATCGTGAGGACACTTCAACTATCAGTTTAAGTTATTAAAGTCCTTCTATGAACGAGTTAATTAAAAAAGTACTATGTTGTTTAAAATGTACACTATACATTTCTTCAATGGCGTTGTAAAGAGGCTTGTTAAAACACTATCTTATATAATTATGATATCATCCACTCAGCCTACCTTTGAAAAATTACAAATTGGCTATACTCTTTATATCTAACACAAGCTTGTATCTTCATTTATATCTGGCCAATGAGTGATAAGGTCATATCACAGGCGCAGTTTAAACCAATCCTGATGATTACCACGGCAACAATCTACGCTACGCAAATACAACTCTTAATATTGATATCAGGAATAAGTTTCTATTAAATGTATTATTTTGAGTAAAGAATTCACGTGAACAAAACATACGCAGAAAATAAACCCCAAGGGTCACATATATAACACCACATATATTACAAGACCAAGAATAACATCCTCATAGAAATAACTCCCACATATTACAAGAATGGAAATAACATCCTCAGAAAAATAACCCACACATATTACAAGAATGTGAATAACATCCTCAGAGAAATAACTCATATATTACAAGACCGAGAATAACTTCCTCATATAATAAACTCCCTTACAAGAATGGAAATAACATCCTCAGAAAAATAGCCCACACATATTACAAGAATGGAAATAACATCCTCAGAGAAATAACTCATATATTAGAAGACCGAGAATAACTTCCTCATATAATAAACTCCCTTACAAGAATGGAAATAACATCCTCAGAAAAATAACCCACACATATTACAAGAATGGAAATAACATCCTCAGAGAAATAACCCCCACATATTTCAAGAATGGAAATAACATCCTCAGAAAAATAACCTCTACGAATTACAAGATTGTGAATAAAATCCTCAGAGAATTAACTCTCATATATTAAAAGGCTGTGAATAACATCCTACTCGTTTGAAGGTCTATCGGCGTGTTTTATAGGACCACATCTCGATATAATAATTATTCCCTCGATATAATAATTATTCCTAGCTCATGAAAAACGGTCCCTTTCGAAACCTATCCTTTAAGCGAAATGGCAAGAGGGAACTAGTTCCCACAGTGAGCCGTGAAGCGCTGTTAGGTCGATGATAGGGATACCAGAGATGTTGGTAATAGTCGTGACCAGACTCTTTCGGAGGCTAACGGGCCGGATCCTCTAGACTGGGACGTAACGCACGCTCCGCAGGGGATAAAACTAACTATGTCCAGGATTTGTTGTAATAGCTGGGTTTAATGTAAAGTGGATTTCTTATCTGATAGTAATAATAATATTAATAATCGACTTTAAAGGCGGATTTAAGACTATCGCCTTTCCTTATAATTGAATACAATATAATTGAAATTAAGTTTAACAAAATTAAAATACATAAAAAACACATTAATGAAATATAAAAACTAGAGCTAAAATACACATGGATTATATAATTTGAGAACCAGAGATCAATTTTACACAACATAAATAATTCACGTTCACACCCGCGCGCACACACACACACACACACACACACACACACAAAATAAGGTGTAATTACGTCTCACACCCCTCAATCTAGAGAATAAGCTTCCACACGCAGATTATTTGCGACTTTCCTGTTGAAACCATTCAATTATAATTCCTTTACATCGTTGGTTAGGGTATTCCATGAACGAGAAGCTGAAACTGTGAAAGAATTTGAGCATTGATTGGAATTATGGAACGGAATGAATAAAGTTGAATTTTCTTGTAATAGAGGGTTGAAATTATTATAATAATTGAGTGAGCATATCCGTGAAGAAAGGTACTGTGGGGAGTTGGAAGTCAATAGTTTCTTTAAGACGGTCATCGAGTGTAGAGCTCGTCTTTCTTTAAGTCGTAGCAAAGTTAGTCTCTTACAGTATGGGGAAATATGATCACGATCACGAGAGTGTAGTTTTATGGACAACTATTTTAAAATGGTGTGTGTTAACCGCATAAGTTAGATGAAATTTAAATGGTATTGAGTACATCCTGCATAAAATACATTACATTTGGTTGATGGCAGGGTGGGTTTAGCTATGGTTGCTTTCCTCGTGTGATTTTGTTATCCTTTCTTCACACTAATACAGGTGACTTTCCCTTTAGGTTACGTTGCTCACCTCATTTTAACCTTTCAAGTTAATGAAACAAATAGCCCAAACTATTGTTAATGCATTTTAGTCCCGGCAAAGATTTATCTGATTACCAAACCCTTCCTTCACCTCTGACAAGACATCTTGTGAATGTGAGGAATGCCAGGTCTCCGCCGTGGTTCGGATTCCACGTTAAACTGTAGGTCCTTCATTTCATCTCACGATCACCCTACAATTACACATTAGCGTAAGTGCGTATAACCCGAACGGGTAGTAAGACGCGGTGCTAATGATAATAATAATAATAATGCATTTTAGTGGGGATAGTCCCTCATAGATATCATATTCTGAAAATTGAAAAATGACACCTGGACACGGGAATCGAACCCGGGACCTTCGGCTTAGTACGCCAATGCTCTTACCACTGAGTGAAGAATGACCATGGGCACGGGACGAATCCTGGATAGCTCAGTGGTAAGAGCATTGGCGTACTAAGCCGAAGGTCCCGGGTTCGATTCCCGTGTCCAGGTGTCATTTTTCAATTTTCAGAATATGCTTTTAAGTTAAGTTGGGGTGTAAAGGAACGCAGGTAAAGGTATGTATTTTTACAGTTTTTAAAACAAAAACCATTTGGTCAAAATAAATCCAATATTTCTCAAGTAGAAACATAGAGTTTTATTTTCTTCACATGGTGAAATCAACAGTTGTTAGATATCTATCATGAGTGTCTTGTAATTTAATGACAACTTTTTCTCTTCATTTAAAAGGTTTCTCATCTAATACCGATATGGTCATAACATATATCTAACAACTGTTGATATCACTATGTTAAGAAAATTAAACTATTGTGTTTCTATTGAAGAAATGCTTTATTTATTTTGGCCAAAAAAGTTTTGCTATAAAAAGTGCAAAAATACTGTTATTTTCTCGCTTTCCCTATATCCACACCTCAATAATCTATGCATATGTCTACCTTTCTATCTTGATTTTGCTATAGAAAATTGTGTTTGGAAAGTAAACGTTAAAACACTCACTAAACTGAGGAAGTCCGGAGTGTGAATGTGTAATTAATTACCTTGAAATAGTTATTGTTATATCGTGCAGCCTTGCCCACGTGTGATACAACAGGTGAGTTAATATAAATGGCTGGAAGGCCGTCTGCTGAGTGGATCCCGGTTCGTAGCCGGATGTTCTCCAAGAGAAGCTACACGTTCTGTGATTTGCTAGTAATTTAACTTAAATTGTTGAATGTATTTTCTTAAACTTACTGTCTAAAATAGAAAAATATTGTGTAATTGTGTATGTCTCCTTCCACTACCTCCTCATCCCACCATCCTAGCTTATTATATTTGTGTAGTCATTGGAAGAACCTTTTTAAGGAAGGAAACGAGAGTTTAAAGTCCCTGAGTTAACTGTTTTTTATAACACATACATTTGGGGGTAGAGGGGGTGAAATAAACAAAATATTGCTTCAGTATGTATGTTTTGTTTAGTTTTTGAAACATAGTAATCTCAACAGTTCTTGAATATCTGTCATGAGCATAGAACCATTTGACAAGACATTATTTTTCTTCATACAAAGAGTTAACATTCAAATTCTGATAAGGCCACGACAGTGTATTACTATGGAAATTAATCGCCTCGCTTTGGGCGTCGATTGAAACACTACGGATTAATTCCTTGATATAAGAATGCTGTGATGATGTTTAGGTTGTCTATAGCTCCGTGGTCGAGCGCCCATAATAATTGTACGGAAAATATACCATTTAACCAGCTGTCTATAGCTCCGTGTTCGAGCACTAATTAGAACGGTATAATTAATGAATGTAAGCAAAAGAACTGTTGATGGCTGTTTATTCACACACGGTTTATTTAAATGACACCTGTTAATTACTTATACATATTCCAATTAAATGTTTTATATAACTGCACACTTGTGATATTAATGTAAGTTATTTTATACTGTGTTAGACTGTGACTGCCAGTGTGTGGCTCTGACTGACTTGTGCGTGGGCGGAGATGCCTGGTGAAGATGTTTGGTTCCTGGATGCCTGGCTGATACGCACAAACGGTTTATATATGACATACCCTTTGCATCTTTCTCCCCTCGTCAACAGTGTAAAAAACAACCAACAGAAAGAGTCCCGTCGACAGGTGTTGTGAATGCTAGCTTCTTATTGGTATAGGGAATTGGCGTCTTTTGCCAAATACTGCGGAGTTGTTCCTTTAAACAGGAAATAGCGCAGTTGTTCTTTTAACAGGAAATATGGCATAAATATATATTTTAAAGGTGTAATCCTTTTCCCATTATTTATGAGAAGCGCGTGTTTTTTCATGGATGAATCTTAGAAGGATACTTACTCTACATATATAACTTTAAAGAAAAATTACATTCATTCATGACTTTTTATATAATTTAGAGTAATTCAAACCAATATCATTACAACAGATATTCAATAATTGTTGAGAATACAATAAATTGGAAACTAAACTAAACTTAACTTAGCTACTGAACCAATATTTAATTTGTTTTGGTCAGAAATTTACTTTGTTTTGGAAAGTGCCAAAAATACTAACCTTAATTCGGGTGTCCGCTCCCATCCTAACATTGACAATTATATTTATCTAACATAATATATAAATATTAATATCTTCTGTAATTATTAATGTCTACAGAGCACATGATTTGGTGTTCGTACACATTAGAGTATATTCATAGTTTTTAAACTGTTACTTATGTTTCTTCCAGCAGTGATTCAACTATAAATTCATCTCCAACATATATTAAACTTAAGTACCATTTATTGTGAATGTTAATTTATTTAACCTAAGAACACCAGGGGAGGGAGGTTAAGTTATAAGGAAATGAATGAGAATTTTCCTGTATATAAGGTTTTACGTTAAATATAGTTGTATTTATTTCATTTGAGATTTTAATCGGAGTATAAATTTATGGCTAGCAAGATTGATAAAAATATAAATAGTCATATATTTTTTCAAAGATTTGGCTTTATTTTTGACAGATTAAATGTCCGTTATTGACGTCTTCCTCTAAGAAGGATATGTAAGGTTGTTTTAGAAGAATTTTATCCACATTAGGGCAACGTAAAGATTTACAGGATATATAGGATGTGGTAATACTACCTTAAGTGCACACAACCATAATTCGAACCTCAGCCTCCCCATCACTATAAATCCTGTCTACTGTGAGCCTGACACCTCAGACCACCTGCAATTATCAATTCAGTCGACATCGCATCTGCTATCTGATCCAAGACGTCCCGAGTTTGGTTTATTGTTGGACAGAAAGTTTTTAATTTGATCAATTATGATTGTTTATTCTATGCTATAAAATGTTAAATGACTGAAATGGTCTCTGGTCGTTATGTTTAGTATTGGTTAGGGTTGAGCTCTGGCTTCCCGGGTCAGAAACACACACTTTATTGTGCGCCTAACCATACCGGCCGGTGAAATAAAAAGTGAAAGTAAAGAGTTGTATTGGAGGATGCGTCTCTGTAGATACGAGAGAAAAAAAAACAGTTTCTCATGGCCAACTGGCTTCTTCCAGCCTGAGGCCTCGCCTGACATTACTGCGGTAGTTATTTGTAGAGGTGGCTTCGCCTGGCCCTAATGACCCGTGTCATGGAAATGTCCTTCATAACCGCTAACATTTCGAACGTGAAAGATTGCGGTAATGCGGATAAAATATGGATGATGCTACTCCGTCTGTGAGTCATGGAAAGGTTTGTCGGTTTCTTATAACATTTTCTGCGATGATTAATCGTAACGGAAATAAATCATTGTTATTTTGGAATCCACGGCATATTTCGTGCATGATTGCTGACCAGCAAGAATTACTAGATTTGTGTAGTATTGTTTATAATCAATGTTTCATATAGACTTAAGTTATCTGTGTGACATGTTCTTATAGATCTGTTGACTTCATACGATTGGTGTTCTATTCAGTGTTATAAATGGCTAAATTAGTTCATGACTCAAATAGTCAAAGCTATTATTTATGCATTTTAGTGTGGATTACTCCATCTGCCATGAAATATGAGTGAACAGTGAAGAATGACCATGAGCACGGGACGAGTCCTGGATAGCTCAGTGGTAAGAGCATTTGCGTACGAAGCCAAAGGTCCCGGATTCGATTCCCGTGTTCATGTGTTATTTTCAATTTTCAGAATATGTTAATTAGTTCCATTTGTCCGGCTCGTACGATAGATAACTAATCAAGGTTTTAGTCAATGTTCAATTTTACATGATCATTTACACTTATATATAAATAAATATTCCTGTTTTCGTCGATAGCATAATATTTTCAATTCATCTTAATTTGGAAAATACTTCTCATTAAAACTTCTAAGTCAATTTTATACTACCCGCTTCAGTAGACGCGTGCTCTAATGCGCCACTCTCACAGTGGGCTAGATGACCGGGAAATCAAGGTTCGAATCTCAATCGGGTGTACAAAGATTGATTTTTCCAAAATTGTTTTCTAATTCTCACTCCACTCAAATGCTGACATACTTTCTTTAAAAATATTACCTTCCTAATCCCTAAAATAATTATCGTAATTAGTTTATAGTCGTATAACCTGAATGGGTAGTAACATGCGGTGCTAAAAAAAATATATTTATGACGGAAGTCATCCAAATACATGTGTTATTTTTAATAAATACTGAGTTTTTCATCAACGTAATCCAGTATAGAGGAAGTGCACCTAAATAAGCACGAAAAGAGGATAGGGAAATCCCAACGATAAGTCATGTGTGGGAAACCACCCCAGATCACCCAGCCAAGCTTTAGAATTTATACTATGTGACCACCGGTGCGTGTTTACCATTGAGGGAGAAAAATATACTGAATACAGATAAACGGGTGTATATTAATTGGGTTCAATATTAACACACAAACGCGGTTGTTTTCCCAGAAATCGCACCTTTATTTACAAATAAGCAAATAAAGAAGATCAAAACCATGAAATGGTCAATTCCCCTCTTCCCTTCTCCATCTCCTCTCCTAATATTTATGTTACAGTCAAATTTTAATAGGAAGGTACTTTTAAGAAAATACAAACATATATTTTATTGGCTAACATTGATAAACAAATATTTTATTGGTGTTAGTTTATTGTTATTGATAATATAAATTATTTCAAAAGTGACAGTTGCAGTTAGATTGACTCTACGTATGAATACGTGAAAGTATATCTAAAGTCTGATTTTCATAAGAACTGGAAAATTCATTTCGGCACAATGGCGGAAAAACAAATATTGAGTAAACATTCTTAGCCCATTTAGTTAGTAATGTAAAGAAAGATAAATTGTTTGTAAGATTTTTACAACTTTTTTATATTAACTTCATAATTAATAAATCAAATAAGACACATTTCTAGAATAACAAATTTTAGTGACTTCCAATCAATGTTGGTGTTTGAAAGTGTAATTCCTATAAATATCAGTGAGGAACTGCTACACAGATAGTAATCCCCCCTCCATCTGGAAGAACAATTTAAACATAAATCTAGCTCGAGATTGAGGCGCTTTGCCTTCTCAACACTTGGCCACGCCTTAAAAAATGCCAACTTAATTACACCCCTGGTAGTAGATTTAACTATTTTATGATATCAAAACCACGTTCCACTGATCCCTTGACAATATAGATATCTTAAGATATGTATACGACCGTCTGGCTGTAGAGGATGCTATCATACAATCAGTCCTGTTTAATTTTCAATTCATTCTCATTTTTTTAGCTGCCAGGTAAAAAAATTGGACGGTACAAACATTCTTATGTAGTGTTGGTCTTGAGGCGGAAACCAACGTTATGTTTATAACGTATGTTGAAGAGTTTGTTGTGAGTGGGAACTATTCCCCTTTATGTCGGGTTCCTTGCACGACTTTCCCCTCACATATGCCTGAGAATTAAAGGTGTAATTCCCTCCATACGTGTGTCTCAGTCTATAAGGCCTGTGTAGACGGTAGTCGGATTGTATTACAGAACAACATGACAAACCTTTTTTTATTTTACTAGACTTTCATAATAAATAAAGAGCGCTATTTTAGAGAGAGAAAGATACATTGACAGACAAACTGTGAGATTATGAACTTCAAGTGAGTGGTTTGTTGAAAGTATGTGTAGTAAAATTACATTAATTACTTCCTTAATGGAGCAATGAGTCACTCTTATAGGATTTTTAAAGTTTGTATTCAAACATATTTTTAATAAACCATAGTTACATTTTGAATTAAAGTTTTATAATGGTGATGGAGTTGGTGCTATTTGTATATTATACAGTCATAGACTATTTAATGATATATATTTAAAATAAGTAAAATTAGATTAAATACAAAATAATATATATATATATAATTAGCACCGCGTCTTACTACCCGTTCGGGATATACGCTTTATGTACTAGCTACGCTAATGGATTAAGAATTGGGAAGGTTGAATTAGAGAAAATGAGCCCGCATTTGCGTGGAGGGAGAATGGAAAACCATTTAGGAAAAACCTCCCTCAGTTCACCCGACCGAGATTCGAACCTCGATCTCCCCGTCCTCAGCAGTCGAGCTCAACACGACTAGCGCGTTAGCCAACTATGCCACCAAGGTGGGTATTAATATGTTAAATAATCCTTTTTAAATTAGAAACATAATTGTGCATGTGTAGATAACTTTTTTTAAATTTTACATACCCACTAAAATATATTCATGTACCCTGTGGGGTTAGCGTAATCCAAGATAAATACCAGTATATATTATGCCATCCTCATCCTTACCCTTAAATTATACATATGCAAATATCCCGGATGGGTTGTAAGGTAGGGTAAGATAAATTTTAAAAAAAGGCAATTTTAAAATCGAGTTAACTTCATTTAAGACACCACGAATGTAATGAATGTCCCATAAAAATTAATTACTGTTGTTGCCACTAAATACTCAACTAAATTCTCTTTTATACCACACAGTAAATGATTGACTCATGACCTTGACTTTTGATACCTTCTATCAAAACTCGTAATATATTATTCTTCTTCTTTTTTTAATGGTGAAGAGGATGGGTAAAGATGGTTGCCGGAACCTGAATAACAGTGGCAGCATCCGGGATGGGTTTCTGAGACCATTATCTCGGCGTGACTAGGATGGTCAGGGTGACCGCTTGACTACGACCTGACGGCCTCTCGATGGACCAATTACACAGTCTCTCTGGAGACTGGGGCCTCTTCGCCCCGAGGTGGGATAGGAGCAACCTTGACTGCAAGGCTGTACGCAGCACAAGAGGGGTAAGGGGGGTATACAGCCTTGCTTGTTCTAGAGGTATAAGGCCGCATGGCAGGGAGTAGTTATATTTAGAAGACTTCTTATGTATTTATTTATTTTAAATACAGATCCTCAAAGAGATATGCAATGCGGGACAACCTACGCCCCAATAGTATATACCTCATTTACGATGGGAGTGTATGTGATGGCTAACAGAAGGTTCTGCACATATATATAGTAATATTACTAATAAAATAAAAATGATGATTTCCACATAGCTTAACATTAGTTACTTTCAACCAATACTTGCAATAAAGAACCTTCTGCTGTCATTTAACTTCAATCCCATCGTAGATGAGCTATAGATCCAGTGGTGTAAGATACAGTCGAATTTTCTTAAGAAGAGCCATTTAGAAAATACTAACTTATTTTGAGGATTTTGTTAGGATTTAGCCATATCATTGGTAATATTTAATGGGTATTGATTATATATATATAAATTGACCATTGCAGATCATATTACTTGACGCATGAATATATTAAAGTAGTTGTACCATTATTCTGTATTTGCTAGATTCTGTTCTTCCTAAAATGCAGCTATGAGATTTATTTTGAGCACCGTGCCTTACTTGGTATTCACACGTTCGCCGAAAAACAAGCACAGAACAGAAACGGGGTCACGTGATGAGCTCTAAGCCAATCACAAGATTTCCTCCTTATCGTCGCGAGCTGTTCTGCTTAAGTTCAACTTATCTCTACTTCGTCCGCTCTAACTGAGATCCTCAGCACAGGAGAACCAATCAAATCTCAGAGCCAACCATCTCAAATCAGTGCGCATGCGCTTTCGACAACGCATGCTCTTTACAGCCAGAAGACAGCCGATTGCTTCGTTGACCGTTGTGAGAAGATGTGAAATAACCTGTTAATGTAAATAGTGTGTATCGATGTATTGGATTGTGCCACGACACGGAGCTATAATTTGAAAACATACATCGAGAGAATGATCTAAAATATATGTTTATCCACTAGAAA
>CABFOW010000424.1:7865-26287 GCA_902141385.1 Timema californicum
CTCAAGATAGGTCGTAATGAGGTGGAATGGATGGTACCAGTTCAAGATAGGGATAGGGTATGAGGTGGACCGGATAGAACGAGCTCAAGATAGGTCGTAATGAGGTGGAATGGATGGTACCAGTTCAAGATAGGGATAGGGTATGAGGTGGACCGGATAGAACGAGCTCAAGATAGGTCGTAATGAGGTGGAATGGATGGTACCAGTTCAAGATAGGGATAGGGTATGAGGTGGACCGGATATAACGAGCTCAAGATAGGTCATAATGAGGTGGACTGGATGGTACCAGCTCAAGATAGGGATAGATTGTAATGAGGTGGATTGGATAGAACAAGCTCAAAATAGGGATAGGGTGTACTTTTGTAAGTACGTCAACGAACTTCAGAGTTTCTAATGTCAAAGAATAATATAATAAGTAAGTAATATTATGATTCCCGCACCAGTGGCCAAGTTGTCTAAGGCGTATGACTCGCAACGCACTTGGTCACCAATAACAAGCAAGCAGAGACTAATATTTTTTATACAGCCTTAGCCCTCATCTCGGCTATCCGCATATTTTCACTGATGGAGAAGGTAGAGTTATAAAGAAAATTCTCTCGCATTTTCGTGAAAGATCGGGAAAACACCCCCAGTACATACACCCGACTGGTATTCGAGCCTCGACCTCCTCGTCAAAGACAAACTCAGACAAGAAGAGCCCGACGCCCGCGGGAGTGCTCATCACCGATGTGGGCAGATCGGGGTTCAAATATTAGCCGAGTGGTTGTCGTTAAGGAGCTATAACCGTGGTTTTCCCATCCTCTCTCCACAATAAATTAGGTGCATCGTTTTAAACTAACTTAATCATCCTTAGTCCTTAAGGTGGGAGTATGGGGGACGCGATTAAGGGCAGTATTTTTGCATTTTTTTTATAGAAAAACTTTGTTGTCAAAATAAATCAAATATGTCTCCAGTAGAAGCATAAGTTTAATTTTCTTCATATGGTGATACCAACAGTTCGGAAGAAAATTTAAGCTTTATGTTTCTATTGGAGCATTATTTTGTTTATTTTGGTCCAAAAAAATGTTGCCATAAAATCTTCAAAAACACTGCCCTTTTTTAACGTCACTTACACCCCGACCGTAAACTAAGCTGTCAATCAACTTTGTATTAAAACATAAACATAAAAAATAAAATAATCTGTAAGACATAGACCTACACCCTTTTAGAAAGACCGTTTCAACGCAAACGGACCATAATCAATGTTCCTTGAAACAATTCGTTGTTTGAAATATATAATGTTACCTATTAATAAAAGATTAAAAAAATATAACAACTGTAAGACATAGACCTACACCCTTTTAGAAAGACCGTTTCAACGCAAACAGACCATAATCAATGTTCCTTGAAACAATTCGTTGTTTGAAATATATAGTGTTATCTATTAATAAAAGATTAAAAAAATATAACATCTGCATCAGGGGGCACACGCATTAAACGTCAGGTTCGGTTATTTTTATTTGACGGTGACAGATACCTCGGAGTTCGAATACCGGCCGGATATACTTAGTTTCGTGTCTAAATAAATTCCCAATTTACCTACACGCAAATGCAGGTACACGTCCTCCAAATTCAACCTTCCTAATCCCTAACATATTAGAGTAATGAGTACACAGGCGTACAAACCGAACGGGTAGTAAGACACGGTGCAAAAAAAAAACCCTACTAAAACAACTTTTGAAATGTATAGAAAAAAACTAATAATATAGTAAAATGTAATTAATGTTGACCGCAAAAACGACAAAAAGTCTGTATTTTTTAAACCTTTCTTCCCACTAAATCCCACTATACAGGCAAGTAGAGATGTTTTTTTAAACTGTCGGATTAAGATTATTAAATGGCAGTTCCGACCATAACCAGGATCCGCCACGGTCATTTAGAAACCGTCCGTAGTGCTCGGTCTGGGGCCGACCCAGTGCCACTCCAAGGGGAGAAGGGAGAGTGGCCGACTCTACACTCTAATTTTCATAGGAATAACCTTTTAGAAAATACGGACCTTTTTGTGCTCAAAAATAATAGCATTTTAATACATAGTTGAATGAATGTTATAGTCATTATATTATATATATGTATTTTTTTTTAACCGGCCTCAGTGTGGTAGTTGACTAACGCGCTAGTCGTGTTGGGCTTGACCGCCGAAGAAGGGAAGATCGAGGTTCGAATATCGGTTGGGTGAACTGGGGGTGGTTTTCCCTAAATTGTTTTCCACTCTCCCTCCACGCAAATGCGGGTTCACTTCCTCTAATTCAACCTTCCCAATTCCTAATCCTTTAGCGTAATTAGTACTTAAAGCGTATAACCCGAACGGGTAGTAAGACGCGGTGCTAAATATTTTTTTTAAACCGCGTATTACTAATACGTTCGGGTTAAACGCCTATGTACTAATTACACTAACGGGTTAGGGATTGGACAGGCTCAATTTTTAGGAAATGCACCCGAATGTGCGTAGAGTGAGAGTGGAAAACCATTTAGGAAAAAACTCTCTCAGTGTACCCGGCCGCAATCGAACTTCGATCTCCCCGTCTTTGACAGTCTAGTTCAACACGAAAGTAGCGCGTTAGACCATGCAACCACGGATGCGGGTAGTTATATTTGTTAATTACGGTTATAGCCGCATATAAATATCATATTCTTTAGATTGACAAATTACACCTGGATACGGGAATAGAACCCGAAACCTTGGACTTAGTAAGCCAAAGCTTTTACCGTTGAGCTATTAAGAAGTCGTTCCGTGCCCAGAGAGATTCTTCACTCATGTTTAAGGCAGAGTCTGTGATGGACGCTCGGAATATAATATTTATATGCGGCTATAACCGTACTTCAACGGAAATAAATTGTAAATTCAATCCATCATGACATACAATATTATTATTGTACTATTGGCAAAATATGACATTCCTGAGTAAAAGGTGAGGGCGTTATCTTATTTTTTTTAATTTGAGGTATTTAACGCGTACGTAATGAACCGATTGATTATATCAACACCCGAGAATTTCTATGAACGAGGACGAAAGGGCCTAACAATTATGCCAAGAAGGGTATTTTCGCATACCTTCCAGAGTTCTTTTACATGCCACGATCCACATGGCAACAAATGTTTTACTTTCCCTCCGAAGGAAGTTGTGTTACATATTTTTATCACTCAAGGAAAAATCAGTCGACCTCGGCTGGATATGAACTCACGACCATCGGCACCTAAGGCGAGCACATTATCCCAGGACCACCGAGGGCGATGGGATCTTAATTGGTCGCTTATCTAGAGAGCTGACGATTTCCTCATGTCCATCACAGACTCTACCTTAAAATATTAGTAAGGAATGAGCTTGTACACGGGATGACTCTAGCAGAGCTCAGTGGTTAGAGCATTGGCGTACTAAGCCAAAGGTCCTGGGTTCGATTCCCGTGTCCAGGTGTCATTTTTCAACTTAAATAATATTTAATTAGGGTTATGTTATAGGTATTGATTTTTTATATCAAAAGTGACTGCTGCAGATCACATGACGTGAGTATGAATACGTGAAACTGCAGGGGCGCACCCACGGGAGTGGGGCCTTGGAGGATGAAGCGCGCCGCCCCCCCTCCCCCAGAAAATTAAGAATATTACAAAAATATGATTAACACTATGTTCTAGTCCCTTAATCAATTATATTTAATATAAAACAGATCATTGTCAGCAGTAATTAGGGCTTTTCAAATGAATACTTTTTTCGGTTGATTTTTAATTATACTGTAAATTTGCACATAGATGAGAACCGGACGTGTGATAACGTAATATTTTCTAGATATGGTTAAAGTATTTACTCTTTGTACATAAAGTTTTGAAGTGGGTACAGTAATTGAAATTATTATTTTAGAGCAATTATGTAAACACCATTGTATCAAAAAGAGGGGAAGGGGCAGTTGATATTATCATATGCCCCCCTCGCCCACCAAATCCTGAGTGTGAAGAAGAATGTATTAACACGGACCTGTTAACCAGTGGCGTACACAGTGACAGGGTAGGCAGAGGATTCGATTTTGGTACAAATTAGCTTAAATATTACCATTTGCATCCTTTGAAATAAAACATTTTCTCGGGGGAGAAATCCCTGGAACCCCATTTTTAGGGGGAGTCACTGATTCTATATCTTTCTTATCCCTCTACTTCGAATCAAATTTCCAAATATTACAATAATTAAAATATATAATGTTGTAATTATGAAAATTATTATGTAAAAAGCTCCTCTGCGTGAAAGTAGATACAGTAAGCTTTCCTAGCTGTCGGATAAAGTTCTTCCTATGAAAATTGGATTGTATAGACAACAAACACAGCGCGTCGACCCACATACAGTCTCGGCCACTTCAATCTTCATCTGGTCACTGACCACAGCACCGGCCACCTCAACCACTCACTCCTTTCCTCCAGTGACCAGCTGAACAACCCCTTCCCACAAGGTTTGCCCAAGGGAAAGGCTGGCGAAAGGGTTTCATGCGCCCTAGGCGAGAGTTACAATTTGCACCCCAGTTGAGGTATGTATAATTAATATGAGTAAACCATACCCCCTGCGTGACTCAAAATATAATAGTTATAATAATACCGTGCCAAAATACCGCACCCCTCTTAGTCAATGTGTTCAAAAATATTACCCCTTCTTCCTTTCCTTTTTCCTCGGTATTTTCGGAAGCTTATAGTTAAAAAAATATCAGAGTGATTTGCTGACAAAGGGACTGTCATAAAACCATAAACGTGATTAATTTTTGTTTTTGTTTTTTAACACCAAGTCTTACTAAACGATTGGTTTGTACGTCTATGTACTAATTACTTTAATGTGTTAGGGATTAGGAAGGTTGGAATTTAGAGGGAGTGTACCCTCATTTGCGTAGAGAGGGCGTGAAAAACCACTCTCTGTGCATCCGACCAGGATCTAACCTCAATCTCCTCGTCTCGGCAGTTTAGTCTATTGCGAGAGTGACGCCTCATGCCATGCGGCCCTCTTATTACCTTATTTAATCTAAATATTCTTTTAAACCCTAAAAAGATAACTTTTATTGTAATGCGCCTCTAGGACCTTGACGCCCTGCACACGGACAAGACTCCCTGTGGGTAGAGGGGGTCCGACCTCAAGAAGAGGTAAAAATAGTTTATGTTTGTTTTCAAATAATAAACTGATCACTAAAGTTATTAATGTTTAACGTAAGCGGGCAGGAGTGAGCAGGGTAGCCAAGAGGAAATGCACCCAGGATCACGTTAAGAAAGGATATTAAAATCACTATGGAGAAAGAATTCTCAGTAGAGCCGGCGGGATTAAAACCGCGAAAAGTGCAATGTGAGTCTAACGTCGTAGGTCAACCGGCCAAAGAAACAATATAGTGAACCCAACGGACTCAATGACAAGGCGATGCCCACAAGGGTGGGCACGTGGGCAAATGCATCAGTCTCTCTCTATATATAGTCTTTTCTAGTTTTCGCGTGAAGCTGAGATCCTGGTTTTAAAACCAGTGGGGTATATTGAAGGTGTATTTTCCCTAAACCCACTTTCCCTCCATGTAGATGCGGGTACCTCTACCTTTGAATTCCGGTCTATCCACTAGTAGTATAAATATGCGGATAGCCCCCACGGGTGGTATGACGTGGATTAAGGTAGAAATAAAACAACCTACACGAACAAGTGAGGATTCTTTCTCTCAATGTCCACAGCTTACCCCACCTCTAGTTCAATGATTGTAGTTTTACCTGATCTGGGCTGTTCTCCCTGCTAGCCTCGTAGTGACGCACTTTCTCCTCAAGACACCGCAGCGTCTCCTGTATCTCCCTCAGGGTAGCGCTCTTCTCCTCCCCCTCACCTCCCTGGGGACACATGCGCCCGCCAAGCTCCTCGAATTTCTTCAGGATCTCCCTGACGGACAGCTTTGTGCACGTCCGGTCATCCCCTCCACCACCACCGTCACCCTCCTCCAGGATGGTCGCCATCATGCGGGGGTTCCTCCTGTGGATAAGCGTCTCTTGCTTCTTCCAGCGCCCACACGCATCCTGACGCCTTGCACCGCTCCCTCCCTCATCCTCATCCCAAGCAGTCACGGAGTAACGCTTTGCTACCGCACCCTTGTCTGTATCACTTTGTTCATCCACGTCACAAAGTTTCGTGACCACGGTGCCCGCGTCCAGCAGCTCTTTCTTTAAACTTATAGTCTTGGTCAAGCTCTTTGTTTCACTTTCAATGCACTCCCTCTGCTCGACAATAATGAATTTATTCGTTTCTCCCTCGCTAATTATATCATTCTCCTCACTTTTAATACCAGAATTGTACACAAAGTAGTTTTTAGTTTCAGCAGTTGTAAAGTTAGATTTATGGTAACTGTTTGCTCCACCCACAGACCGGACATTTTCTAAAGAAGCGTACATTTTTGATTTGTTTGCATCAGGAGACTTTCTGTCCAAGGCGACGGCATCGTAGTAGGACATGGCGTCCTCCTCCGCCGTCGGCGCTGCCAACTTCTCCACTTCAACTTTCATCTTCTCTAGTTTACCGGCCTGGTAACCTACCCTAGGTATGTGGAGGTTCCCCACTTCCTCGTATAAGCTATGATCCGAGCCATGGAGGTTGGCAAAACTCACGTAGGTGGACGAGTTGCCTTCCTCCACCTGCTGAGACAGAGGACTTTCCTCCGCGGACGTTTTCGTCCCCGAGGAGCTCGAAGAAGTGCAAGACTTCCAACAAGACACTTTGTCGTCGACGCCAGAGTCGTCGGAGCCTTGCCTGGACTCGGCTGGCGGAGGGGATATCTCTGGTGCTTCTTCTGAGCATGACGAACTCGACGAAGAAGGGTTATTGATATCTGTGCCCGAATCATGGTGACTGTGCTGATCTTCATCCTCTGACGCGGAATTAGAGGAGGGGTGGTCTTCACTTCCGGAAGACATTATAAGACTGTCCTCTGAAACTGCACGAGATAAGAGCCTTATAACGTGAAGTTCTTCCATTTTTAAGGGTGTGGGGTCATGAGAAGTGTTTAAAGTTGTATCTTTTCTTATAGATGATTGTAAAGTTTCCTCTGTTGGTAAGGGTGCCTTGTTTGTTTCATCACTTTTGGAAGGGGTCTCAAGACAGTTTTGGTCATTAGATGTTTCAGATGGATCCTCGCAATTCACCGCTGCAACAAAATAATCACTTTGACAAGACTCATCATGAACATTCGGAGTGGACTGAAGAACCTCTTGAAGATCATCTTTGAGCTTTTTTAGTTCCATTAAACTCAAGTCCTTCACAGATTTGTTCTCTTGCTCTACAGGAGCCAATACTTCGTAGATCTTGTTGTTGCAAACATCCTGGTGCGTACAAGAAGCAGACCGCTTGTGACTTTTTCCATAGTGTGCAACTTGTTCTTGTGCATATGACTCACTACATTTCTCCAAGGATAATGTTACACCAATTCCGTCTTCTTTGCTATTTCGTTCTTCAATATTATCTTCAACTTTTAAGTTGGAATTGATCGGAACACATTCCAAACTATCATTATCTTGATCAAGACAAGGGCTATCACTTCTTTCATGGTCCGAATTACTTGTACTGCTCGACGATTTATCTTCAGAAACTTTATTTTTAGAAATTGTCGGAGATTCATCGTCTGAAATACTTATACTGTTTGACAATCTATCTTCAGGAACATAATTTTTAGACAATTTTGGAGACTTACCAAAGCAAAGTTCGGCATAATGGTCGTTTATTTCAGCCACAACGATTTGAGTCACTGGTCCTTCCTCTATTTTTTCTATCGAGGAGTCGTAAGCTACGACCTCCTCGGGCTCTACCCCTGGAGCTGGGGTGTCATCGCTGTGGAACTCCGCTAGGACAGCGGCTGATAATTTCTCCTTACGTCTCCGTAAGGTGGTAGGAAGTTCTTCCCAGTTACTCTTCATGTCCCTGTCCAGCTTATCCCTCCGCTCTTCAGGGTTAGTCGAGGCCGTCGTGGTCAGGACGGGAGTCACAGATGCGCTGTTCGTCAAAGTCTTCTTTCCAGACTTGCTGGAGGACTTCTTGCGATACTTGAACCGGAACAAGTACAGTAACCTTTTGGAATTGTGATGGCCCTTCTCATTCTTCTGGCTGGCACCATTGCCAGTGGGGGCAGATGCCTCTTCTTCAGGCATTTTTAGTTTATGACTCAACAGCGAAAGTATTTAGTGAGCAAGTTCTATTAAACACCAGGTAGAAAATAATTTTGGGTCTAAAATAAGCACAATTATGGTTAACATTGAGGTATCTTTAAATGTTTTCTAATGGTTGACGTAAAGCCTCATATTGTATCATAATGAATACAAACAACATAACACAATTTTGTCTTTATTTTAGTATCCAAACTATCATTTTAAAGTAAATATATAACCAGCGCAAACTAGTAAAAAAAAGTACATGTCAACCTACACTGCAAACACAGGTGACAGACTGGACTGTGGACACCTCTAGAGCGAGTCGGCGAATGATGTTTCAAGGAGGTTATGGCAGCTCACGATATTGTGTAACACTATGAAACCCACAACATAACACCAACACAATAAAGGGCGCAACTCCCCTCGATTTCCGCCTGCCATGTATGATGATGATCAGAGTAGGGAACTGTTGTTGGTAGCAATCTGTATTACAATCGAATGCGGAAGATTGTCTATCCGTCATCAACTACCGGGCGAGTCACAGCATTGTCCAAGGAAGAGGGGAGAGGAGACCCACTAGTTGTCCATACGCAGTTGTTGGTATATTACGTCACCCACGCTAGTGGTAGAAAACAAAACTGGTCTCGGACAAGGACGTTCGGTTTCCCACATCTCACCAATCAAACACGCCAAGTTTTATTCAATCACTGAGGGAAATGTTTTTTTTCCGTGAAACTGCTCCAGCCCATCGGTAGCTCCCAGCATCCAATTATATTATTTAATCTTCATACCACACCAACAATTAGATTTATTCTCTAGTATATAACAATAAACCTAGTTATGGCGTAAACATCCGTTCAACGAATTGAAAATAAAAGATGATAAATGAATGTGAAGTACAATACTTTAGCTCAAATAACAAACATCACAATTAAATCTTCCAGAAAATTACGTACCAAACGATTAAAAAAAAACAACGTACAACTCGGAAGTAACTTTTTTTTACCAAACGAGAAAAGGAATAAATTGCATATTTAAATTACACTCTTTACATCAAGTCGTGAAAGTTTGCGACTTGAAGCGAAAGCCAACGTGGAGTGTTTGAGAAACAACATAAACGAATGTCAACATTAAAATAAAAATGACTTCATTATATTTCTTCTGTATTTGTTTTCAAAACCCACGCCCCTACCTCCTCCCATTATCTTTTTTTCTTCTCCAAACACAACACTTTATTTGAGCAAACACTTTCGCTTTGTTGTTTTTCGTATTTGAATGTGGTTCACCAACGCTCTTCTTTTGCGATTGACAACACCTATAAGAACTTCAATGAACAGCTTTCAACGATCTCCGAAGACGTCAATTAATAAACAATTATGTTGACAAACTTTCAACGCAAAATGTTTACAAACTTGTTCTAATGATATGATCGTGTTGCTAGTCTTAAACATGTTAAAACACAAATAAAAACCAGAATTATTCTCTTTCTTGTAGCTCCTCGTAGAAATCGATGCATTTTAATTAGAAGAACTTTCATAAATGTGATCTCCAACCATTGGATGGTATGTACAGTATACCAACGTTGAAAAAAACATGTCTTGGTGAAAGTTGCGCGCATCAAAACAGTAATTGCATTACCGCTTGATTACGATTATTCTGTGCGAAAGCAAGTGAGAATGGTCAAGAATATCATAGGTTTTGATACAGTACTACACACGTAATCTATGCCAAACTATCACACAGAGGAGTGCGGGTTATGACAGAACTGCTGCCCAACGAAGCGGGCCCCAGTCACACTTTGTTGCCGATGTGAGGCTATATTGGCGTGGCGACAAAACAAAATAAAACTCCATTGCGGAAACGGAACACTATAGAGTTTTTATCATTTTTAAATTTCGAACAAATGTTCACTTCCAATCAATGGCTGCTACCCGTCACTCCCTCCTTTCTTTAATAGGATCATTTGTGACATTCATTTAACCGAGCCAATCAAGGGTTTTTGAAGATAAGTCCAAATATTATCGCACTTCTTAGTTTAATACATCAGTTGCAGCAGCTATATACACAATGGAAGTTTTTTGTAGCATAATGAAGCTTGGAAATGCATTGTTGTCATTTTCTAAAAAAAAAATTATCGTGGAAAACAACTCCATGAGTCTTTAAGCGTTTGAAATTAAATTAAAATACCCTTTTTTGTAAACCACTTTCAACACCGAGTTAATAGACTTAAGTCTTAGATAAACAATAACTTCACAAATATAAGTTACACAAATTCAACTGTGTAATTAAACGTAGACAAAACCAATTTCGTGATCACATATTATATCAAAATAACAAGTAATTGCATTACCGCTTGATTACGATTTTCTGTGCGAAAGCAAGTGAGAATGGTCAAGAATATCATAGGTTTTGATACAGCACTACACACGTAATTTATGCCAAACTATCACACAGAGGAGTGCGGGTTATGGCAGAACTGCTGCCCAACGAAGCGGGGCCCAGTCACACTTGGTTGCCGATGTGAGGCTATATTGGCGTGGCGACAAAACAAAATAAAACTCCATTGCGGAAACGTAACACTATAGAGTTTTTATAATTTTTAAATTTCGAACATATGTTCACTTCCAATCAATGGCTGTTACCCGTCACTCCCTCCTTTCTTTAATAGGATCATTTGTGACATTCAGTTAACCGAGCCAATTAAGGGGTTTTGAAGATAAGTCCAAATAATATCGCACTTCTTAATTTAATACATCAGTTGCAGCAGCTATATACACAATGGAGGTTTTGTGTAGCATAGATATAAATGGAGGTGAGTTCAATGAAACTTGGAAATGCATTGTTGTCATTTTCTAAAAAAAAAATATTGTGGAAAACAACTCCATGAGTCTTTAAGCGTTTTAAATTAAATTAAAATATACTTTTTTTGTAAAACACTTTCAACACCGAATTACTAGGCTTAAGTCTTAGATAAACAATAACTTCACAAATATAGATTACACAAACTCAACTGTGTAATTAAACGTAGACAAAACTAATTTCGTGATCACATATTATATCAAAATAACACTATTAATATATTTAAGAGGTTGACGTCAACAATTCTATTATTACGAACAACACTCAATTATTCGCAATTGGTCAACAATGAACAACCCCCGCGGTGTTGAACCAGACCGAAGTAAAGAGCGAGACAGCGCGTGCGCGAGCCAGACAGCGTCCACAGATAAACTAAACCGTGCCAAGTCCAACCCGGCGAGATACAACAGTAGGTAACGTATTTTTCTCTCTCCCCCTCTCTCCTAAACTGCAGCCGTCAGGCCAGAGAGCAGACAGCAACTGTCAGAACAAGTAATACAATCTTATGACTGGTATACCACGAGCAACTCACTCAGGTGAAAGGCCAACAATGCAACTGTGCAGTCAGATATAACATGTAATCAATTAATAAGGCTTATCAAACATTTCAAAGCTATTAAATATACTTTCATGAATTCATACGCCAATACAAGTGCTCTGAAAATGTCAATGGTTGGTAAAATAAGCATAGCACCATTTTTTTAATAGTTGGCAGCTTTACATTATTTTATCTTTTAACATAGTTACTATGGTTGTATAATAGTTGTTTCCACTACTGATCTAGAGATACTTTGTTCAAGTTGATTACTGTTTTGGTTGCTGGTTTTCACGTGTTTATCTCATTGCAATATCTTATATGTTTTATGTTCATGTGTATGTTTCCCTCACATACTTGTCTACTGTGTTTTATTTAACGATAATAATCAATTAATTCAGTGTAATGTTAACTTAAGACATGGTTAAATAAGAAGGCTTATGCCTTAATTTCGACATGTAAATAAATACAATAATAATAATAATTATTTTTATTATTATTTTATTCTCCCTTTCTGACGTTTAGTTTGTTATTATACTTGGATCGTCGCAGGAATAACCTTATTTCGAAAATATATCAAATTTAATTTAAAATATTCAAACACCAATAGATAATTATGTTATAGTACTATAATTTATAACGGGTGGTGTCAGTTTTGACGGATCATATAAATATTTATTATGTAGATCAATGTTGGGCTTTCCCCGTGTATTTGGTATACATTTTAAAAGTTGATTTGACTAGAGTAGACCGTCCCTGACGATACGCGCATGTTTTGTTGACACGAGACAGGGAGTAGGGTGCTGCCCTTGATGGTACGTGTATGTTTGAAAAAGTGCAGAGGATGTGTGCATGACCGCGCTTACACAGAGAATGTGTGTTTGGTTGTTTTCTTTGTATCACTAGGTATTGTAGGGGGATTCATTTATAGGTGTGTGTCGTTTGGGCCAGAGGTCGCGGGTTTGAGTTCGACAACCTTATGCCATTTTGATTTTTTTTTTGTCATGCGCCTTACTACCTGTTCGGTTTGTGCGCATATGCATTAATTACACTATTGTGTAGAGTATAAAGAAGGCTTAGAGTAAGTGTACCAGCATTTTCGTGGAAGGAGAGTGGAAAACTATTTAAGAAAAAGCATCCTCACTACACCCGACCAGAATTTGAACCCCACTCTCCCCGTCATCGGAAGTCCAGTCTTTTGCGAGAGTGACGCCTGAGACCATTCGACCACCATCTCTCGTCTTGTTGATACGGGAGGAGGGGTGGTGGTGGTGAGAAGCAAGTTACAGAAAGTATGACCGGTTTTGCCAAAGGAGAGAATATATGTGAAACGGGGCGGGTAATAGTCGGACCGTCAGGAGAATAACCTCTTAGACTGTTAAGTTATAGTGGCCTTTTTATCTTTGTTGACTACTCTACATTTTTTATATTATCTTAGACTTAAATATAAAACTGCAGAATAGTCAACAAAGATAAAAGGCCACTATAAATATATTACAGCTGTAAAAATTAACGACTGTAAAACATAAAGAGGATACTAAAGGGCAAGTTTAGTCATCTTTAGAACTGTCAGTTAAGGTTCTACTTATGGTTGACCTATTATGGACGAAGCAAACGGAAAAAACCCATCGCACTAACTTTCTCATCACAGGAAAGAGAACAGCGTATAACCCGAACGGGTAGCAAAACGGAGTGTTAAGAATAATAATAATATTTAGCACCGCGTCTTACTACCCGATCGGGTTATACGCTTTAAGTACTAATTACTCTAATGGATTAGGAATTGGGAGGGTTAAATTATAGGAAGTGAACCCGCATTTGTGGGGAGGGAGAGTGGAAAACCATTTAAGAAAAACCACCCCCACAGTTCACCCGACCGAGATTCGAACCTCGATATCCCCGTCCTCAGCAGTCGAGCTCAACACGACAAGCGCGTTAGTCAACTACGCCACCGAGGCGGGTGAGAGTGTTGAGAAAATATATCAAATACATATTTTTAACTAAGATCATTTCACCGAAAATAAATACTAGCCAAACAAATACACCAACATTCGACTGCTATTACACAATCTTGATTATGTCATCAGCACTCTTTATTTTTTTTTAACAAGGCGTGTATTAATCGCAAATCGTGAGTGTGGGGGAGGTCTCCACCGTGGTTCGGATTCCACGGTAAGCTGTAGGTCCTCCATTTCATCTCACAATCACCCTACCATTACACATTAGCGTAAGTGACGTACAACCCGAAAGGGTAGTAAGACGCGGTGCTAATAATAATCATAATTATGTTTTTAGCACCACGTTTTACTACCCTTTCGGGTTATACGCTTATATAGCCTACTACGTTAATTGGTTGGGGATGAGGAAGATTGAACTAAGATCAAGTGTACGCGCATTTGCGTGTAGAGAGAGGGAGAGAAAGTGGGAAACCATTTCGGGAAAACTCTTCTCAAAACACCCGACCGGGATCGAACCACGATCTCCCCGTCATCTGCAGTCTATTCTATTGTGTGAGTAGCGCCTTAGACCATGCGGCCACCGAAGCAGGTCTCTATTTAATTTGTATTGGCATTACGTGTCATGTTATCCGTTCGAGCTATCCAACATTTACATTACTTTAAGAACACAGAATAGGGTGGGAAAGGAAAATTAAAATGAAACAGCATTCTCCTGGAGAGAGAATGGAGGAAACAGTAAAAATTTACAAATAATAATCNAATCCCCCCCCCCCTCCCTCCTTTGTCCAAGTAAGCCAGGAATCGAACTTCAACCTCCCAGATATCAAAAGTTACCAGATATACGCTCATGTATCCATTTGTCAAACCAGATGATCGACAGGATTATGTTGAGCTGATATCACGTTTGGCATTCAAAACTGTCACAACAACAAAAAATTTATTTTATTTTTTTAAGCGGTTTTTGCATTATAGTAAATACAGTTTAGAAAATAATCGTTTGGATGTTTCTTTTTGTGGAGGTGGAGTCTGTAGTAACATTTATAAATGCTTTACAAACGATAACTTCTGAGCGTGGTTGATGACGTCATACAAACCGTATTCTGTTGTTTTCATGCGCATGTGTTTACAAAGTTAAAAAAAAACTTTTTTTTGTCTCATGATGGCCAGCTATAACAAGATCCAAGTGTGAATATAGTACTTTTTAATTTATAATTTAATGCACTACAATATCTCTTGTTGCTACCAGCACGATACAAAATTATAAAAAAATAATTGTTAATACTTTTTGTTCTTTCAATTAGTTAAGAAGAAGCCATTTATAAAATAATCCTTAGGGAAGTATTATCAGAAGCGTTTGATAACACTTTTTATCGATAATATAGTATTACTAAGAAAACAACTATTTCCGCATAGATTAAAATAAGAGACTTTGAACCAATATTTTCAATAAAATCCTTCTACTAGGTGTCGGTTACCACAACTTTGCCTGGATGGATTGTAAGTAACCTCTTTACGTCACGTGCTGATATAATCAAGTGGTTCATAAAGCGCGCGTGGTAAATAAAGCAATCGTATCGTGCTCGTTATGTGGAGGATCTACCTCTATCTCAAGGATTCCCTAAAAGTACAGTTCGGCCGCGCATACGAACTACGTTTACGGTCAATTTATAAGTCACGAGTGTGACGTCAACATGAATAAACCCTCGAAACATGTTTTAAATCTAGTCAACTACAGTAGCCCCGTGACTTATTTGGTGCTGACTGACAGCTCACAGCTGACTTCTGACACTCAACATTTAGGTATATACCTAAATTTTAACTGTCAGAAGTGACAGCTGCTAAACACATGTTAATGCAGATCATATGGTTCGGCGTAGGGATACATAATTGGGTCTGGTAACTTTTCAAAGCCATCAGCTGTCAGTCAGCACCAAAAGAGCCATGGGGCTACTATAGTCAACTCTGAGATAATATTTAAAAAACACAGTAGCCCACATTTATAAGATATTACTATATTTATGTTAACAGCTGCAAAGATTGATAACATCTATTAAACGTGACAGTAAAACAACAGACCACTAGGTGTATGAGTATTTTTTTAAATCGCGTCCGAGCGAAACGAATTTAATCACGCTAATGGAATAGGTATGAGGACGGTAGAATTAAGAAGAACTGTATACCTACATTTACATGGAGGTAAAGTGGGGAAACCAGAACCACCCTTTATTACACCCGACTGTTATTCGAACTCCGGAATTTTCGTAGACAACAAACCAGACTAGATGACCCTGACACTTAGTTCCCACTTTCACCGATGCGGGTGCGTATGAGTACATTAAAAGTAAGGGCCAGTTTCCTATGCGAGAACGGCCCATTCCATCCTGGTTTAGGTAGGTGTCGTCATGTACTTAGTGTAGCGCCGCACTTGAGGCGTACTAAATTTGAATATGAAACTGGCCCTAAGTTTAATAACGTTTTGAAATATCTAAGATAAAGTTCCTTCTATTGGGATTAGACCCACCTCGGTGGCGTAGTTAGCTAACGCGCTAGTCGTGGTGAGCTCAACCGCTGAGGACGGGGAGATCGAGGTTCGAATCTCGATCGGGTGAACTGGGAGTGGTTTTTCCTAAATGGTTTTCTACTCCCCCTCCACGCAAATGTGGGTTCACTTCTTCTAATTCATCCTTCCCAATTCCTAGTCCATTAGTGTAATTAGTACTTAAAGCGTATAACCCGAACGGGTAGTAAGACGCGGTGCTAAATAATAATAATAATAATATAATATTGGGATTAGAGTAAACAGCTAAGCGCCAGTAGTGGTTATCGGGTACTCAAGCTATGTAACTTCAAAAACAAGTTTAGGAGGGTGAATGGTGAAAGCAATACTGTCTGCTGCAACTGCGAGCCTTAGAGCCGTATTTATAGTCTAGTCTCTGGAGTCAACCAATCTCCCAGAATACGAATAACAAGCAGTTCAGGCCGTACATAGAAGCTCGATTAGAGGGCCGATTCACGGCCCTCAGACTGCGTGACTAGCCGTGTGGGTGTCGAGATTGAACCCTCGCCTTTGAAACCAAATTCTGTGGCCCCCCCGTAGTTTAGAAAAAAGAAAGAGGGTTTCACAAGAGAGATGACCTGTTTCCGTGTCAGGTGAATATTAATTAACTATCGAGGCGGCAATGCTGGAACTCCCCTCACTCCGTGATCCGGGACTTGAACCTCGGGAAAATGCGCCGGAGGTTTTGCCCTCACCAAGTGACTTAGTTAAAAATAATTGGGACTAGTTTTCCCTATCTCACTCCACCACTGGCGTTAAAAAAAAAGCGCATTTAATGCGCACTCTTATAAACAACCAATTATACCCACACATGACTTACAAACTAGAGTAGCCCCGTGGCTGACTGACAGCTTACAGTTAACTTCTGACAGTCAACAGCTGCTAAACACTTGTTTTTACAGATCATATAGTTCGGCGTAGGGATACATAATTTGTTCTGGTAACTTTTCAAAGCTTTTAGCTGTCAGCTGTGAGCTGTCACTCAGCACCAAAGAAGCCATGGGTCTACTGTAGCTCAGCTCTCTAACAGACAAAATACAAAGTCCCCAGACCATCAATTCATCAATTCCAATTCCCTTCAAATTTCACCTTTGTTAATCTGTTTTACCTAATTGGTAATTGAACCCAGGGATTAATTCAGTCGCGTGCTAGTATAATCAGTCAGTTCAAAAAGCGCAAGTTAAATACCTCAAATATATAAATGGCTCGTTTGGTCAGCCGACCTGGTAAAAGGAGTTAATCTCGTCTTGTTTGGGTGGCCTGTGGCAGGGAGGTCGAGGTATACATCTTGGCCAGGTCATTTCTTCTGAGTCACTTTATAAACCTATATTCCTTTGATTACGTAATTAATGACCCTCTTGCTTAACGTATTAATTTAAAAATCACACAATAAAAGCCTGTATTCTTTTTTATTGGTTAGAAGCGCTACTACCGCCCTTGATAGCCAACAAAATGGTCCTCGAGTAGTTTGGGGTTGACGCATGCGCTGTTAAGAGTTGCCGCAGAGGTTTGAATTTGTTTGGAACGGAGTGAAAAAATAATTTCCTGGGTGGTCTTCCCCCAATTACTGTCCCTCCGTGAGATCTTTCCGCCCAACAGTTAAGAAATTAAAAAAATAAGTTTACTTATAATAGGTCATTAACAACTTAAAATATAACACGAGGAGAGAAAAGGGAATATTAAAAAAAGTGCGCCAGCCAGGATAGGAGCTGACAGTATTATATATTTATTTTTAAATTCTTGGTGTAGCTGTTCGAGACTAGACCCCGGTCTAATGGACCATAGTGCTATTCCTCCGCCGATCTCATACGGCACGGGAATGAAACTAATCGGAAATTAATGGCAATTAAAAACCGCACGCCTTGCTGGTTTGCTATTCGTCGCGTCATGTTCTACGAGCTTTAATAATAAAAAAAAAGGCTATGGCGCAGGCGCGGTGCATTACTGTTGTATTGCACGGACAAACCGGTAAAGGCGATGTTATTACAGGCGGCAGATGGACGGACACACACACACACACACACACACTCTAGTAAAGATGAGAAACTTGAATTTTCGAATTCTATGTATGAGATTCGAGATTCGTAAAGATCTCATAAAAGTATCTTGAATACAAGAAAACCTTCACGTAAAACAAATTTTTTTAAGGAATTGGTAAAAGGTATTATGATAGATTTTTTGTAATTGGAGAGTAAAAAAATTACAAAAAAACTAAGTTAAATAGCAAAATAAAATTGTATTAATATAATTAATTTACATAGGGAGTGCTCTCAATATAATTAATTTACATAGGGAGTGCTCTCAATATAATTAATTTACATAGGGAGTGCTCTCAATATAATTAAT
>CABFOW010000424.1:30507-52790 GCA_902141385.1 Timema californicum
GTTACTACAGTCTTACTAGTAGTTCTGTGAATAGTAGACCTCACTCCCTCCATGTTATTATCGTTACTACAGTCTTACTAGTAGTTCTGTGAACAGTAGACCTCACTCCCTTCATGTTATTATTGTTGCTACAGTCTTACTAGTAGTTCTATGAACAGTAGACCTCACTCCCTTCATGTTATTATTGTTACTACAGTCTTACTAGTAGTTCTGTGAACAGTAGACCTCACTTCCTTCATGTTATTATTGTTACTACAGTCTTACTAGTACTCCTGTGAACAGTAGACCTCGCTCCCTCCATGTTACTATCGTTACTACAGTCTTACTAGTAGTCCTGTGAACAGTAGACCTCGCTCCCTCCATGTTATTAACGTTACAACAGTTATTTCTTTGTATTTCAAGTTGAAATATCTCCTAGAGTTCTTCCTTGCATTTGGTTATTTTGTTATAAAGCTAGACACTAAACAAATTATTAACATAATTCATATAGTAAAACCGCTATTCATGCGGTTCAAGAGTCGGTCTCGCTCTGTGGGACAGCTTGACCAACCCCCCCTGCACCCTCTAGGGATGTGTCGACTGGACGCCCGCGTGGATCGGAAATGTATTCAAACAGAGTGTACAGCACTATCTTGACCATGTAGGAAGTTAGGTACAGGCACGTCATTAAAACAATCCAACAGACCGTTCACACTGAACAGCTGTCATGAGAACTGTTGTGTAACATTGTAACATTCCGCAACATAATTACCTGCGAATGTATACTTTTTTACTACAACTCTTGTTATACTCGATTGAGATTTATGACGTCTGTGTTAGTTGTTACGATTTGAGCTTTTATTATGCGATTTACAAAGCAAAAGATGATAGCAAAACGTGACCTACAAACGAGTTTAACCTAATACCACACAATTAAGGCTAAGAGGGCCGCATAACGGCGAGCTGAAACGTTATGCAGATGCTCAGTACACTTAATTAGTAGTTTGTTATTTTAAGTTATGGATGGTTCACTTCAAAATGGAGGAGAATGGTATTAGCATGTTTCAATAACATTAATAACCTTAAATTTCAAGTCATTTAATTAAATAAATGGTACCTACCCTGCGGTGCACAGAAAATACTTTCTCGCTACTCTCTAAATTATACTTATACAGCTCGTAAGAGATGTCAAACAAAATAATATACATCGTTATTGAAACATAATGAAAACACACATTGAATTTCCCCAAAGAGCATCGCTTACATACATAATTGAAACTGTTACAGACACATATTATTTGCTCTAGGAATTTTCAACTATATTTCGTGTCTCAAAGAATGTCAGAGATATGAACAAAATTGGAAATTTTCCCTTATGTAAGGTACCCTAAAATTCATTTTACCGGGAAAATTAGATGCGCCATTTTGTTTGTGATATTAAACAGTGCTTAGATACGAATTTTAATCAAAATCGTTTAAGCAAATTTAATTTTTCTTCTTCGATTTTTTCACCCTTAAGTAAACTACCCTTAATTTTAGGGTTAAAGAGGTAATTTCCAAAACACGTCTGGAGAACCCGATTAAAACCCACCACGATGGGGTAGTTAGCCAACACGCTATTTTCGTGTTGAACTAGACTGCCGAGGACGGTGAAGTTGAGGTTCGAATCTCGAACCGGAGGGGGTGTTCCCAAATTATTTTCCACTCTCCTTCCACAAAATTGCGGGTTCACCTCCTCCATATTCAACCTTCCCAATTCCTAGCCCATTAGCGCAATTAGTACTTAAGCGTATAACCCGAACGGGTTGTAAGACGCGGTGCTAAGTATTATTATTATTATTATTATTATTATTATTATTATTAAAACTCTTATTACCAAGTTTTAACCCGATGAGTAAAATGATTTTAGCTCTAGGCTTTTTTGTGTCCGGGGGATCATGAAATCTCTAATTATATTTTTGTACGATCACAATACTGACGGTAGTGGTAAAGTGGCATGGTTGAATGTATCTTGAATGTAGTTTAGTTTCCATTCATTCGGAACAGAAAGAAGGAACGGAGGGCCATGTTGGCAAGCTGTGTGTTGTCAGTCTACAGCTGTGTATCCTGTAACACGCCGCCCTGATATGTCAAGGTAAGCCGGTGGAAAACATCGGGGTACAGACTGTTCAACAAGTGTCCGCGCCGCCGACGAGAGGGAGTTAGTTAGTTGGTGGAAACATACACACTCCGGATTCAAGATAGTATTTACTTTCATTGGAATTTAGGAAGGTTTTCTTGTTCAGAAATTTAAATCAAACAAATATATTTTATGTTACATCAACCCGAGCAGCCTGGTGAGTCACGTGGTGGGGATCAAACGCCTTGCGCTGCTACCGTTTTAAGTTTGTCATTGTGCAATAATATCCATTGGCCATTTATGAAGGAGTCGGAGTTTGACAATAGAAAAATTGGAGTCAGAATCAGACAGTTTAAAAATAGGAGTCAAAATTAGCCGGTATAAAAATAGGAGTCGGAATCAGACAGTTTAAAAATAGGAGTCAGAATCAGACAGTAGAAAAATAGGAGTTGGAATCAGACAGTATAAAAATAGGAGTCGGAATCAGACAATTTAAAAATAGAAGTTGGAATCAGACAGTTTAAAAATAGGAGTTGGAATCAGACAGTATAAAAATAGGAGTCGGAATCAGACAGTATAAAAATAGGAGTTGGAATCAGACAATATAAAAATAGGAGTTGGAATCAGACAGTATAAAAATAGGAAATGGAATCAGACAGTATAAAATAGGAGTCGGAATCAGACAATTTAAAAATAGAAGTTGGAATCAGACAGTTTAAAAATAGGAGTTGGAATCCGACAGTATAAAATAGGAGTCGGAATCAGACAGTATACAAATAGACGAATCCAAGGTTTGGCGTATTAGCAAATTTACGGCCCTGCTAGGTAGGACATGAGTTTGATCCCAGGTGGTGGCTAAATTTTTTTGTGCTCTGCATATTATTACCCTTCTAGGCTGTCTTAATATTTAAACAATGGGTTAGTAATGAGGAAGGGTAGCACTTAGGGGTAGTAGCGAACCATTTAGTAAAAAAAAACAAAAAAAAACACTTCATTACACCCGGTCGGAATTCGAACCAAGATAAGGATAGGCTGAAGCCTCTGTCCGCGTGTCACATCGGTTGCGTGTATCGAATATCTTGGTAGCGGATAGAGATAAATAAACAGATAAGTATAATTTATTGTTATAAAGATATTTAATTTTGGTAAAATATTATTTAAGTTCAATAAAGAAGACCTAGTTTAGTTACTTTTCAGTGTTAAAAAAAACAGTTCACTCTTTACAACTTTTGTGAAAAGATTATCATTATTTGCTTCAACGAAAATACAATATAAAATTTGATTAAATTAAATTGTATATTAAAGAATTATTCATATTGAGCAGTGCTGCTACGTTGTAGTGAAGAGAGCAATTTTTTGAAGTGGTAGGGAGGGATATCTACTGCCTTGAACTTGTTCGACTATAGTCCAATGTTAATAGGAAATAGCTTTTAGAAAATACAATCTTTTTCGATCAACATTGATAATATTTTACTATATTATCTGTGTTATTTTATAAGTATGAATAATAATCCAGCAAAGGTTATGTCTGCAGTCCGTATGACTGGATGTATGAAAACGTCAAAGTGGATTTAGTAACTTTTCTAGCTGTCAGATAAAGTCCTATTAAAAGTGGACTGTATTTACTATCTTGAAATTATTTCATTAGTTAGGGTATCTTGATGTACAGACTGATTTCGATAAGAATGAACTTTTATTATGTTTATAAAAGTTACAGAACAATTTTCATGTAACCATACGTCAAGTCATGTGATCTGAAATAGCCCCTCTTGTTAAATATTATCAATACCAATAAAATAACACCAATACTATAATAAAATGTTATCAATGTTGACGTCAAAAAATTATGTTTGTATTTTCTAAAAGACTCTTTCTGCAAAAATCCGACTTACTGCCTTAAGGTGGAAGTGTAGGGGTACGCGAGAAAGGGTAATTGTTTTTGCAGTTTTTATAGAAGAACCATTTTTTTGGTAAAATAAGAAATAAAATATTGCTCCAGTACAGACATAGAGTTTAATTTTCTTCACATGGCGATATCAAGAGTTTTTGAATATCTGTCACGGGTGTCCTGGAATTTTATGGCAAATTTTGATGTCACCATGTGAAGAAAATTAAACTGTGTGTTTATTCTGGAAAAATATGTGATTTATTTTGGCAAACTGTGCTGGCGGCCGGGGTTCAATCCTCGGTCCTGGCACAGATTTATCTAATTACCAAACCCTTCCTTCACCTCTGACAAGACATCTTGTGAATGTGGGGAATGCCAGGCCTCCACCGTGGTTCGGATTCCACGTTAAACTGTAGGTCCTTCATTCCATCTCACAATCACCCTACCATTACACATTAGCGTAAGTGCGTATAACCCGAACGGGTAGTAAGACGCGGTGCTAATAATAATAATAATAATAATAATAATAATAATAATATTAATATTTTGGCAAAAAAAAAGTTTTGCTATACAAATTGAAACAAGACTGACCTTTTATCGCGTTCCCTACACCCCCATCTTAAACTGTTCCACCAATTACCGTCTTGATGTAGTTCCCAAACTTGCCTGGTCCATTTCAGAGGGACTTTTCTCCCCACCGCGTCTTAATACCTGTTCGGGTTGTATGCATACATTTATTATGTTAACTGTATAGGGATAAGAACAATATAATTTAAGAGGAAATGTTCCCGAATTTACGTAGAGGGATAGTGGGAAACAATTTTTTTTTTGGGGGGGGGGGCACCACCTTCAGTACACCCGATCGGGATTCGATCCCCGTCCAGCACGAGAGACACGCGTTACACTGATATGGCTGCGTGAAGAGTAGTTTTTGGACGGCGTGTAGTTAGTTACCTCGGATTGGATGGGTAACTTCACTTGGCGAGGTCGAGCCAAATGTCAACGTCGGAAATAATACTCCTCTTCTGGAAGAATGTTGCCAGTCTCCAGTGACTCACATGGTTTGAGGTATGTTAGCCTCATATGACAGCATCGCCAGAAATGTTCATTTTTCAGACATTATCACATTATTAACATTCTGGGGTGATCAGGCTACAGGTATTTGTCACAGAAGCTTTACTGGATGTACAAAATAAAGATTGTTAAACTGTAACAAAAGGCTGAGACGTTATGGAGTTCGCGAGACGTGGACAAACTATACCGAAGAATTCGTACGCATACCATAACAAAATGAGGTATTAAATATCCCTGACGACGTCACTCGAAACATGATTGGCGAGCTAGAACGTAGCTAAAACGTTATGTGAAAGTTCCCCCCTCTGGACAACTCTTAGTTTAAGTTAACTGCATTATGATAGATTCCATTTGAAAACACTAGTAGAACCTTTATGCTACGTTACGTTACGTCACACGAAAGTTAATTTGATCGCGATACCGTCAGAGCTCTTTCACAAAATGTTTATTTTGTCCTATGGTCCCGTCTGCGGGCCGGCTGGCACTCCCCCAACTGATAAGGGTTTCGTTTCATCAAGGTATCCATTGGTTATTGGGACAATGAGGCTCACATCTGGGCTGGTTGCATTTTGTTTTCTTCATCCAAGTACGAGATATTTTATTGCTGAGGTTCGCCCAATTTCTATCCCCGCACTTCCTATTTATTTCCTTTATTTCTTTTATTGGACTGTTAGTGTAGCCCAACGCATAGGTTGTTCCCTGTAGTCTTATTATTTTATTGTAATTATTGTTAAAACTAGTAAACCCTTGCGAAACTTTCGCACATTCAACCTCCCCCCCCCCTCAAAAAAAATTTAGTCTTTTGTTGAGCTGTTGAAATTAAATACTCAGCGAGATGTATACACAACATAGCAAAGAGAGTTTATTTTAGGTAATTGATAAAAAAAATATTGTTAGATTTTTCTTTTAACTTAAATTTTAAACAAACAAAGTGTTTTAACGTATACCAAGTATGCTATATAAGAAGTCGGTAAAAAAATCTTATCCACTGATATTTTATTCATCGCTGTAGGCTTTTATCAGAAAAAGGATAGAAAAAATAATCTATAGGACTCGCTTTGCTCGTTGAGGGCTCCACCCCCAAACACCCAGTTGATTTTCTTTGCAAGTGGATGTAAACTAATGTAATCGATAGGTCTTACCGTTTATCCCCAAGATACCTCCAAAGAAAGGTCCGCACCGACTTTAAAAGTTTCTCCACCATTTTGAAAAATTTTCGGGGGTTACATTTTTTTTTTTTAACTTTTTGGAATTTTCCCGTTGGTCACAGGCTAGAAGCTAGAAGCCTGCCAAATTTCAAGTTTCTATCTCATCTGTAAGTGGGTAAACATTATTGTCAGTGGCTTAGTAATAGTATAATTAAGGCGGTTGTTTACAATACATGTTTGCCATGTTATACGGTTGTTTTTTCCCTGCACTCTTTTGATCCTTATCTTCATGCGCTTTTGGCACGAGGTTTCACCCCCTTGGGCACTTTCGAGATTCCCAGGCTAGGTTTATCTTAGGAGGTACCTTAAAATAGTAATAAATGACAAGAGTATCATGAGGTCCTGTCCGTTTGTCTGTCTGTCTTATCTGTTTGTGCCACGATAGCTGTCAAATGCGTGAACAGATTTTAACGAAATTTGGCAGGTACATTTTTTGAACCTAGCTCGAACGAAGTATGATCACTATGTTTACCATGAAAGGTCGCAGTCTTACCTTGCATTATTGCACTTTGACCCTATCTTATACCATAGTGGAATAGTGGAAGGTATGCTACCATGCAGTTCATAGTTTTTTTTAAATCTTGTTATTCGTTTCAATATGGCGGCCGCTCAAAAGATTTTTCGTTGAATAGCTCATCCATCTCAGGGGATATGAATATAAAAAATATTAAGCATTCAATTTAGTATCTAGGACGTAGTTTTGTAAATTTTGGGCCATATATAGCGAGACTAACGTCTCAAACCACGCGAACAGCGGTTATTCTCTATGAATAAAATGTAGGCTACTAGTGAATCTAATATTAATTTGTTTTCTGTTTAACTTGATCACCAAGGAAAAAAATATCAACTTCAAATCCAAGGAGAAATTATCGAAGGTATTTCAACCTCTCCAAGTCCAAGTAAAAATCTGAAGACTGTTTTAACGATAATAACAAGACAATTCTTAACATGATGTAGACCACTTTGCATTCTTTGAATGGAGGGAGCGAGGTCTACTGTTCAAAGAACTACTTGTAAATACGTTTTAATACAAGGGCTATCCGCATAATCTAACGGAGAGGGAAGAAAAAAGGTATACCCCGATTTTCTTACAAAGGAAAATAATAATAATAATAATAATACTTAGCAGCGCGTCTTACTACCCGTTCGGGTTATACGCTTTTTAAGAACTATTTACTCTAATGGATTAGGAATTGGGAAGGTTTAATTAGAGGAAGTGAACCCGCATTTGCGTGGAGGGAGAGTGGAAGACCATTTAGGGAAAACCACCCCCAGTTTACCCGACCGAGATTCGAACCTCGATCTCCCCGTCCTCAGCAGTCAAGCTCAACACGACTAGCGCGTTAGTCAACTACGCCACCGAGGCGGATATACTTGACTCTTCTGAACCCTTTCTTTCTCCCAAGATTCAACCAATAGCTGCCTATGATTTGTTTCACCATCTCTGTGTTTTCAAAACAAACCTATAGTTGGCATAGAAATGAAGGACGTGTGGGTAATAAGGCCTGAACTGTTAAATTCGCCAGGATCTTCTGAGAAAGTATGAAATAGGACGTTTATTTCCTCTGGACGGTGTATTAGCATAACGCGGTGTATAATCGTACATACGTGTGTGGACGGGGCGGAAGTGTTGATATGTAAGTTTCCTTGTCTTGATTGGAATCGCCACTCAGACTGCACCGACAAATTCATGTGCAGATTTACATTAGTTATTTATATATGTGTGAACTCACGTGGAACACAAGCTTTTCAGGAAGTCGACACGAGTTAGGCAGGCTGAACATAACCGAGAGTTGTGGGTGGGGTGAAAATAGCCGTGGGTTAAGGAGGGATGGAAATAACCGTGGGCTAAGGAGGGATGGAAACAACCGTGGGTTAAAGTAAGATATACTTTTTGTTTTGTGCACCACGTCTCACTGCCCATTCGGACTACGTATCTGAATATTTACACTAATAGGATGAGCAAGTAGAATGTAGATGAAAGGTACCCGCATTTGCGCAGATAAAGTGCGTAACTATTTATAGTTTAAAACCATTTTAGTACACCCGGTTAGGATTCTGGCCCTGACAGGAAAACTAGACCAGACGAGACTGACGCCTAGACCGTTTTACCACCAGTGTAAGTGAAAGGAAGATCTGTAGTTGGGACCTCAAAACACCCTGGACCACGGTATCCCGGCCTCGATACAAACATACTCTACCATGGAAAGGATGCACTTTGTCTATGATACAAGGGCCCTAACACAATAATACTCATTTTATAGTAGAAGCAAACATACAGTACAATATTCATAAGAAGGGCCTTTTAGTAAATACAAACATATTTTATGGAATCAGTATTTTTTTTAGTATCATGTCTTAATACCCGTTTTGGGTCACACGCTTATGTATACTACTAATTACGCCAATGGTTTCAGGGATTAGGGAGGTTATATTCAGAGGAAGTGTACCCAAATTTGCCTGGAAGGAGAGTGGGAAACCAATCTGGATAAAACCACCCTCAGTATAGCAGGTCGAGACTCGAACTTCTATCTCCCCGTCATCGGCAGTCTAGTCTACTGCGAGAGTAGCGCGTTAGACCACACGGCCACAGAAGTTAACATAATTTTTACTAGTGCTGGAGCTGTCGGGCATCTGGCCCGTCTACCAATCTATCGGATGGCTGCTCTCAGTTCAGAAAATGGATCGGCGATAACAACTGAAAGACCCTGCAGCCAATTATAAGAATTATTATTATCAGCACCGCGTCTTACTACCCGTTCGGGTTATACGTACTTACGCTAATGTATAATGGTAGGGTGATTGTGAGACGAAATGGAGGACCTACAGTTTAACGTGGAATCAGAACCACGGTGGAGGCCTGGCATTCCACCACATTCACAAGATGTCTTGTCAGAGGTGAAGGAAGGGAATTATAAGGACTTGTATTTAGGTTAAGTCAGTATTAAGTATTTTTATAAATATTTAGGTTAAGTTAGTTGTAAGTCCATAGGTGGTGATATTGTGGGTAGTAAGTGGATCGAAATCTCTGGTAGGGCACCTCCCCAGGTGGCGGGGAGGAGGATGCCCACCCCCAGTGGGGCTCTCACCGATCTGGGGACTATTAGATCCAAAGTGCGGTGGGACACCCAGTGGGGCAGGGCACCGGGGGCGTAATATACCCGGGGCGGACCAACTAGTAGGTTAGGTATAGGAAAGAAGGACAAATAGGACTTTTAGATTTAAGTGCTTATTCTAAATTTATTATTTTAATAAAAATAAAAAAGAACGTAGCTAAAATTATATTTATTTATTATATTTAGCACCACGTCTTACTACCCGTTCGGGTTATACGTTTTAAGTACTAATTACTCTAATGGATTAGGAACTGGGGAGGTTGAATTAGAGGAAGTGAACCCGCATTTGCGTGAAGGGAGAGTGGAAAACCATTTAGGAAAAACCACCCCCAGTTNAAAAAAAAAAACAGTTCACCCGACCGAGATTCGAATCTCGATATCCCCGTCCTCAACAGTCGAGCTCAACACGACAAGCGCGTTAGCCAACTACGCCACTGAGGCGGGTAACGTAACTAAAAGATGTAATGTTAATTCAAGAGGTAGATCTAGGTCCCGAGCTACATGATAGGATTCGGGATAAATATTGTAAATAAATAGTGTTTCGTATAGGTATTGATAGAATCTATGACAAAGACGGCTGCGGATCACGTGACTTGATGTATGAAAACGTATGAGTAGATCTAGAAACTTTTCTGGCTGTCATTTAAGTACTTGCTATGAAAATTGGACTAAGAATAAACAGATTTAGAAAAGTAAACAGTTGTAAAGACATCCGGTTCAGTGGTCGAATGGTCTAAGGCGTCATTCTCGTGTCAGACTTGCCTGCTGATAGCGGGGAGATCAAGGACATAATCCCGATCGGGTCTCTTGAGGTTTGTTTCTCTTAAATGGTTTTCCACTCTCCGTCCACGCAAATGCGGGTGTATCACTTCTAAGAGCTAACTTTCTCATATTTACCCTATTAAAGTAGTTATAATTATATGCGTATAACCTGAACAGGTAGTAAGATGCGGTGATAAAAAAAAAAGGTTGTGAAGACGACCTTGAAAAGCCCTCCGACGTAGCGAGCCATGCAACAACCCCTCCTCCACGTCCTGAGAAGAATGGAAGGTATCGTATCTCCTGTACTGCAACTAATGTGATACATTGTTATGACAGAGGTGATGAGATGATAGCCCCTCACAGGTGACCCACATCACACACACACACACACACCACTCTCGCTTCCTGTCAGGTCTACCAACCCCTTCGTCACACCACTGCAACGATTGACAACACGACCTCTTTTTGTTACTGAATGGCCTTCCGAAGGCGGTGGACAGAAATCCTGATTTGAGTCACATTTAGGAGATTAGTTAATTTTATTAATTAGTAAAAAAAAAAAGTTCGACGCCTTAGCTCAGTCAGAAGTGTGTCTATCCACTGTGTTAAGGGTCCCAGGGCCGATCCCCAGCATGGACGATAAATTTATTATCATTAGGTGAAATAATTTGAGTTTCTCTTTTCCCAAAGATGACTGATGAATGAAGGGAAACTCCAAGTTTCCCTACGGATGAATTGACAGTCGGGAAGGTATGGGGAAGGGGGCTGGCTGGGTTTTGTACCTGCTATGAGTGACCTCGTGTGCTGATATGCTAAGACGGTTCCAAAAGTGCAAGTTATATACCTCCAATTAAAGAAAAGTCATAATCAGGGCCCAAATGTTGATGACATCAGCTTTTATCTCGCCATATCAGAGACAATACTCAAGTGTACATAAATTCTGTTCATGAGCACCTAGGTTGGGGAAACGTCTTTCTACAGGTCACTTTTTGATATATATTTTTGGTCATTTTTGATTATTATGTAATATTTTCTGGGTTAGTTTTTTTGTGTCGTATTCATGCATTTTTGAGATTTTATAGTCATTTTTAAATAAAGTATAGCCATTAATGTTAAATAAGTGTATTAAAAAAAATAATATCACTATTTTATAAATGCATTAATAAACAAAACATAATATTTTCATCACACAATTATCGGCTAGAGAAGAAATAAGGCAATGATTTGTATTTTATTTGCTTGTCTGGTTGTAAAATATATATTCTTGGTAAAACACTGTAATTAAGCTGGAGAGGGTTGCGTTGAGGGGTGAGGGGTGGGGATAGCTATTACTTCTGAAGAAGATATTTGTAAATATATATTAAATTGGAATGCAATAGGCTAGTTTTTATTGCATATATATATATATATATATATATATTAGTTTCCAAGTTATAAAATATGTGTTTGATTTAGTCACGTGCAGGCATTCATTACGAGTTTTTTTTACACTCTTAGGCCATTTTTATAAATTTAAAGTAGTTTAATAAAACCTTATGTCATTTTATAGATCATTTTTGGATCATTTTTAGATAATCAAAGTCTTGTAATAAATAATTCCACGCCAGTGGGAACGCGGACTAAACGTCAAGCTCATCTAGCCTGGATTTTTGGTGTTGGAGAGTTTGGGGTCAAATATTGGCCGGGCGCAGCGAGGGTAGTACGTACGGGAGACGGAAAATTTTCCCTAACATTTTCCCGGAAAATTTGCAATTATTTTTCAACCTAATAAACTCCATGACGTGAATCCACAACCGAAATATACCGACCGAGCGGCCGCCACCGTTAGCGATTATAGTTCTAACATTTTGCGGATAGTGTGTGTCATGTGGTAAGCACAACAATCCTTTCAGCCGATAATCTCAGTTTTCTAAAACGGAGGTGCTACCTATTTATTCAAGTAACTCCTCAATTTATCCTCACGAGGCTGAGTTGGACCGCGGTCCAGACCCAATGATTCACAGATAGATTTTGGAAGCGCCGGGGACCGAACACGGGACCGCTGGATCTGTAACCAGGAACTAAGACCACAACACCGCAGAGGCTCAATTATTTTTTACTATATAAAAATCCAGCTATTTAAATGAGTTACATTAAAGCAATAACAGCGATTCCAGTTTTTTCATAACACTCACGTATCAACTGTCACAGTACTTTATAACAATCCCTCCCACTCCACCAACTATCTGATGGCTCTCTGTGTAATTATAATTGGCTCTAGGCTCCTTCCAGGCTAGAATATTCACCTACTCAGTATGTCACAAGACACCATTTCGGACAATTTTCTAATTTAAAATGTATCAGACGATTTTATTCTCTAACGGGGGAAGGTGGGAAAATAAGAAAAAACATTTCAACCCCCTCCCCCTCCTTCCCTGGGATTCCGACAGGACTGAGCAGAACTCTTCATTTGAGTTATATCAAAGATCACTCCCTTATATTGTATAAATGAATAATACAACATTTTATTCCTCCGACCTGACGTCGAACCTAGACCGAGGGTGGCTGGGTGCCTCCCTTTCTCCATATCACCTTCAATACAGTTATGATTGTTGAAATATAATTAGGTCTTGGCGTGGGTGTGGAAAACTAATTTTCCTAGAGGGAGGAAGGTCCGCTAGAAAATGATATACCTTTAGCCAATACAAGTTTCTATTCGTCCTTGTTGGACGGGGATGCATCAATAAAATTCCAAGGGACGGGAGTAAGGACCCCCGATCCCCGTAGGCCCAGAGCAAGGGTTTCGCGCGTCCTAGGAGAGACTCAGTTGTACCCTCTATAATCTATATTATAAATGGTGACCTGGTGGTCTAGGGGTAAGGTGCCAAACTTCTGTGTTGGGTGCCCGGGGCTCAATACCCGGTCCCGGCACAAATTTATCTGATTACCAAACTCTTCCTTCACCTCTGACAAAACGTGTATTAATCACAATCTGTAAATGTGGGGAATGCCAGGCCTCCATCGTGGTTCGGATCCCACGTTAAATTGTAGGTCCTCCATTTCATCACACAATCACCCTACCATTACACATTAGACCTACCATTACACATTAGCGTAAGTGCGTATAACCCGAACGGGTAGTAAGACGCGGTGCTAATAATAATAATAATAAATTGTACTCCCCTGCGTGACGCAAAATAATAATAAAAAGGTTCAAAAATACCGGACAAAGAAAAGGGGAAAAAATAAAGTTTCGGACCCCCTAGCTCAATTACTACCCCCTTAATCAATGTATGGAACAAATATTAAAGTTATGCACCAACAAAGCGACTGGGTGGTCCGACCAGGCGACCTCCCCTTTGTACGCCCGTGTCAATTTGTTTAAATCTTAAAACAATACATCCTTTGAGTGTTTTTGTAAGCTCGCAATCAACGTTCACATCACATCTCATCCCGCCCAGCTAACGACGTGTTAATGTCACAGCACTTAGCCTGTGTGTATATCTCGCAAGAGACTGAACTAAAAGCTAACTGCTCGGAAATGTCCTTAATTGCGAGGGAGGGCATTCCGCAAAGTGCGCCCTTGACATTAAGGTTGGAATGGAAGGGAACGCGATATAAGGTAAGTGTTTTTGAAGGTTTAATGGCAAATAATTTTATTTTGCCAAACTTAAAAAAAATATGATTTCAATAGAAACAGAGAATTTAATTTTATACACACGTTAATCTCAACTAGCCTTTAATATTTGTCATGATCACAACAGCACTTACAAAAGTACGCCCCCTATCCTTATATTGAGCTAGTTAGAGCCAGTCCACCTCATTACACCCTGTCCTTATCTGGAGCTAGTTCTATCCAGTTCACCTTATCCCTATCTTGAGCCAGTTTTATCCACTACACCTCATTACACCCTATCCCTATCTGTGGCTAGTTCTATCCAGTCCACCTCATTACACCCTATTTCTTTAAAGTCTAATCTAATTTTATCCTCTAATCTGCGCTTAGGTCTTCGCGTTTGCCAGTCAATAATCTGGCACGGTTCTAGATTCATCAATCCGCAAATTGTTTAAATCCCTGTCCTCAGCTATAATAAGAAATCAATTCCAAATTGCTACCAGAGAGTGGTATTTAACTGTCACACACATCTTCTTGCCTTCGGGCGGCTGGGAGGCTATGCTCCTCAAAATTTCATCCTGGCCACACATACACACACGCACACACGCGCGCGCGCGCGCACACACACACACGCACGTGTGTATTCTTCCAAGGCCCGTAAATTACTTGACCGGCCTAACCTACATTACACAAGACATGCTAGTATATTTTTTGTTGTTACTGCAACACACTTAGTAATGGCACTTTAATTCCTACTTGTCCAACGCATTTTCATCACGAACGCCACTAACCGCAAATTACATGAACCAAATAAACATAAAATATCATTTTGGGTAAAATATTATTTAAATATTTTTGTGAAGGTTTTTTGGTATAACTAGTTTTATTTGATTGGTATGAAACCAATAATTATCTAAAAGTAGACTTATGTTAAGAAAAAAAGGGTATATAAAAAACAGACACATTTCTTCACGATTGTGGTCTAGTGATCAGAATTTCTGGCTACAGATCCAGAGGTCTCTGGTTCGATACCCAGCCCTTCCGCATTTTCTGTGAAGCAGTGGGTCAACTCAGCCTCGTAAGGACAAATGAGGAACTACTTGAATTAAGAAGTAGCGACTCCGGTTTAGAAAAGTGAGGTTAACAGCCAGAGGGTCCGTTGTGCTGACCACATGACATCCTTTATCCACAAATGTTGGCACCATCCTCGCCAATATGCGACAGCCGCTTGGACGGTATGGTTCGCTTGCGGATTGACGCAATGGAGTTTTAAAAAAAATCGTATGTAAAGTGGCAGTTGCAGATCACATGACCTGGCGCATGAATACGTGAAAAAAGAACTATTAACTTTTATAGCTACCAAGATCTTCCTATTACAATTGAACTGTATCCATTCGGTTTCCCACATATTTACACTAAAGCGACGGAGAGGAAGGAAGTAGAATTTTACAGGAAGTGTAACAGAATTTGCGTGGGAGGAGAAGGGTGATCAAAGCGGACAATCATATAGGGGAAAAAACCACCATTAGAACATCCAGTTGGGATGTTGATGCGTGTGCCCACCTATGGGGATTTTATTTTTTAAATCTTTTACTAATAAGTAGTACTATATTTATCTTAAATCCCGAATTATTTCAAGAAACAATGACTATGTTCTGTTCACGTTGAAATGGTCTTTCTAAAGGAGTGTTTGTTTTACAGGTATTTTAATTTTTACGTTTTAACATAAAGGTTGTCTAGTTTAGTTAGGTTAGTTTAAGGGGTAAGGATGAAAAATATAGTTTTTATAGACGTTGAACCTGAATTATTATGGAGAAAGGATGTAAAAATCACGGTGATATCTAAAACTACTCAGTCAATATTTGAACCCCAAACATTCGCGCATTGGTTCGAGCCTCAACCGCCCCTTAGAAGACAAACCAACTAGAAATAGTTGAACTCCTTCGCCAACGTGACCACCGTTTAGGGTGATTGGATTTTCCCTACAATCTCAGTTGGGTGCAGTCAGAAAGAGAACAGTATTCTACATTTTTTGTTTAGAAGCGTTTTTTATTCACTCTATAAAAATAAATAATTATAAAAAGAAAAGTGAAAAAAAACAACGTCAGAACATTTTGAAACAATTAAAAATGCTTATGGAGGGTAAAAAACAATAACAAAACTTTTTAAAATTTGTTCTTATTCCTCCTTTTGTTTTTACTAGGATTTTTGCACTGTTATTTTTTAATTTTTATAAATAATTTATTGTTTGATGCTGTAAACAGTAAAAAAACACGTTTTAACCTATTCTAAGGCATTGCCATCAACTGCTAAATATAGCCTCAAGCTATTAATATTATCTGAATAATATGTTGATAAAATTTATTGATCATACTATACTGTTGCCTTACTTTGCTATTAATTTTTTTTAAAAAAACCACCTTTTTGGATGCGGTATAGCTGGGCCAATTAAAGTTGTTATACGCAATGTTCTATTTTACTGCTACTGACTAATTATATGTGTTGGAGATTATTTTAATGACAAATATAATGAGTTGTTTTTACACTCATTATCTTTCAATAACCAGTGCAGGTTTTGCATGAATGATCATAATTATGTAAACAGGTTTTTTATACTAAATTACCAGTTCGGCTTGTACGCCTATCGGCTATGTACTAATTGTAATTTACTCTTAAAGTGTTAGGAATGAGAAAGGTTGGATTTAGAGGAAGTGTGCCAACATTTGTGTACCACAGAAGTGGGTAACGGGACATATTATTGTTATTATTCAAATACTTAACATATAATATCATTAATCAAGAGATAAATTACTATTCATGATTAGAGAAGTGGAAAATACATTTTTAACATTAACAAAAGAAACCTTGCACTTGTGGGCACGTGGATAAAGGTGTCATTCTCGTTTATTCTTTCTTTCAGACGTTCGACTCTTGACCGAGGATACAGATTTTTCCCTATAAATGGTTTCACTCAAATGCGGGTACATTTACTTAAAATAGTCGCACTTTGCTCAACCCCTATCAACGAACAGCTAGTTAATGCCCAAACAGTTTTAATAAAACTTATTAACCAATTAATATCTTAAAACCCGCTTCGGTGGCTGCATGGTCTAAGGTTCTACTCTCGCAGCGGACTAGACAACGAATGACAGGGAGATCGAGGTTCGAATCTTGATCGGGTGTACTGAGGGTGGTTTTTATAACATGGTTTATCACGCAAATGCGGGTACACTTCCTCTAAATATAGCCTTCTTAATCCCTAAAACCATTAGTGTAATTAGTACATAAACTTCATTCACGGGAGGAGTTTACCTCTGAAAGGTCTTTTTTCTTATCAATATCCTACTATATAATAGATTTCTGGTAGGGAAAAAAGTCCTTTCCCAGGTAAACTCCTACCGTGAACGAACAATACGCGTATAATCTGAACGGGTAGTATATATCATAAATAAGGAGGAGGTGGAGGGGGTCATGGCGACAAAGAAAGCTAAGTAAGATTAACTTATATCAGATTAAGTTAAAAGATAAGAAATTACAGTTTAAAACGAACCTTCTATGAAATGGCTGAGACAAACCAAGTGTACAACCGAACCTGCTAGTAAATAATAAATAAAGGGAAACGAATTCGCGGTGAAACTTAATAGACTCCCTTTTTATCCATCTATATTTTTTGAATCAAAGAAAAACATTGCCCGGGGTTACCCGGACAACGCCGGGTACTTCTGCTACAGTAACCCCGTGGCTTCTTTGGTGCTGACTGACAGCTCACAGCTGACTTCTGACAGTCATCATTTAGGTATATACCTAAATATTTGACTGTCAGAAGTGACAGCTGCTAAGCACATGTGTTTGCAGATCATATGGTTCGGCGTAGGGATACATAATTTGGTCTGGTAACTTTTCAAAGCTGTCAGCTCTAGGCTGTGAGCTGTCAGTCAGCACCAAAGAAGCCATGGGGCTACTGTAGTTACAAAAATTAATATATTTTAACGTCACTAAAATATAAAGCTATTCCTCCCCCCTCCCTCCCCGATTATGGAATTTCCCACGTCGGTGGGGGCAAACGGTCTGTGTGTCAAGCTCGTCTTGACCGGTTTGCCGGTGACTAGGGAGTCTGGGTTGGAATCCAGGCCGGGTGTGCTGAAGGTGAGTCTCCCACCCTTTATCAACCAAAACGAGGTTATATTTCCTCTATATTATTGTGGTTCCTCCGAAACCTGCGCTATTAGTGTAGTTAATATATAAACACGCACAACCAGAACGGGTACTAAGTCGCGGCGGCATAGCTCTCCTTGGCACTGGCAAATAAGACTAACATAGCTATGTCATTTTTTAATTTATTCAAATATAATTCAAATACGGCTGATTTCCGTAATTATAATAATTCATCCCTAAGGCACCGCCTTTCATATATACCTAATCATATAGCGTTGCTTTCTTCCATAACTATGTCAGTCATATTACTCTGATATATTTCTAACGAGATGCTCTTCTTGAGACCCAACTCATTATTTCGACTTTCCCCTGCCAACAACTGCCCTCTCCCCGGCGATTTGTTTTCAAACTCTACTTATCCCCTTGCAACAAAGTTACTCTTCCCCCGGCATTAACGGTTCAGTCCAGTACAACTTGTCTCAGCTCATGCCATCAGAATACCATTTTTTTTTCATCCAACTTCAACCTTTAAAAAACTCTCTCAATTTAGTAAGGGAGTATCATGCGAAATCTTCTTGGTGAATATATGAACGCAAACATTTAATTGACTTTAAATTAGAGCTAAGATTGAGCCCAAGATTGAACTCGTTTCAAATCTTTTATAACATTTAATAAACCAAGCTGATCTAGAGGTTAGCTGTCGGACTTCTGTGCTGGAGGTCCGGGGTTCAATCTTAGGTCCCGGCACAGATTTATCTGATTGCCAAACCCTTCCTTCACCTTTGATAAGACGTGTATTAATCATAACTTGTGAATGTGGGGAATGCCAGACCTCTACCGTGGTTCGGATCCCACGTTAAACTGTAGGTCCTACATTTCATCTCACAATCACCCTACCATTACACATTAGCGTAAGTGACATATAACCCGAACGGGTAGTAAGACGCGGTGCTAATAATAATAATAATAATAAACGAAGTCAGATTTTAAAAAATCTGTTTCTGTTTTGTGTTTTCTAGTTCTGGCATAGCTTGTTTATCTTTCAGAATTGCCACCATTTTCTTGATAACGGATACCCCGTGTTATCCAGATTTTCTATTTTCCTAGGCAGCTTAGAATGAAGATGAGGGTAGTAAAATTTCATTGCTCATCAAAGTGACTTGTGTGAAGTAATGTAACTTAAGTTTAAAATAGGACGATTTAAGATTAATGGGGAAATACAATTCCTATAACTTCACAACCCTTGTTTAAAGGATACTAAGACATGTTTGAATCAGCGTGCTTTATTCTTCAGTTTTTTTACGGTCTATTTAAGAACTTACCGTTTTAATTTTTCTGTTAAATGTCCCAAATTAACAAATATTCCATTTTTTTTTACTTGATTTTGCAAAATTACCCGTGTTTACTAGGTTTTTTTAGGACACAAAAATTCCCTGTTTTCTCTATCCAAGTTTTCTAAGTGCGTGACAAACCTGTCTTTATTTTATCTTTATTAAGTGGTGATGAATCTTCTTGTTTTGTTTCTGGGCGCCGATCGATTCAGACAGTCTTGATTTGGAATCTGAGGTTGTCAAAAGTGAAGCCACTAGCCCAGCCAGCCACACGGATATTAAATTATAATCTCCCTTCCTTCCTGTGAAAGTCAAATGGGAGAATCGCAAATTTCTCTTCTATTAAATTAGTAGGTCTACATAATTAATTAATACTGTTATGTTCTTAGATCCGCATTCTCGAAGCGTCTGTCTGTTCTAATAGTTTTTTGTTTTTAATTACATTTTTATTGTATGATTTAAACTCATGAATGTGTTTAAAACTTAGGATACTGTTTAATAAAGCTGATCAATTACTCAACATTGCTTTAAGACCAACTTAAGTTCAAATAGTTCTAGAAGCTATCTAGTTAATGCAAGAGTTCCCCCCAACCCCCTCCTTCCTTGCTTCGTGCCTTACTACCTGTTCGAACTATTCACATATTTCATCGAATGAGGTAGGTAGAAATATAAAATTTGGATAAAGTATACCTATACGACTACGCTCGAACCAGAACTAGTATCGAAGTGCTGTTTCCAGCATTCTTATTTAGCTAAGGTCAGTTAAATAGTTTTATTTCAAGGACGTTACTACCTTTGACGTACCGGCAAGTGAGATAGGATGTTCCATAGTAATGTTTTACCGTTTTATTCGGCGGGTTTTAAACGAAAAAAATACTAGAGTGTTTAATAAATCTAAGAATATCCTTACATTTTCAAACACATATTTATTTGGATCTTAAAAAAGTTGTTTTTTTCTGTAAAAACATTATTCTTAACCGTTCATATCTCAGGATATCTGTTGTTTTATTCACGAAAATGGCCAATGGGAATTTTCTAACAGGATGCATATTAAAAATGTCAGTAGAAACATACATATGTCTATCTATTATAGGGAACAAGTTATATTATATTTTTGAAATGCAAGTCAATGCTGTCCAGACGCAAATAGTAGAGTGTGTATACTCGTCAGAGGATGAGAAAGTGATCACAGCATGTAAACTAAAAGGCCTCACAGGATGAACTCATTTTCTTCCAGTTTCCTATTTCCGTACATTCGCTCCTAAGTGTGTTAGTGCTTAATTGAGTGCATCAAGCTAAGTTAGTTTTAAAATAATTGTTATTTTAATTTGGTGATATGTTGTAAAATATGCTAAAACAATTCCTATGTAACAAATAACCAAGTTATTATAGGTGTTAAGTAAGGTTATAGCCGCATCTAAATATCTTATTCTTTAAATTTAAAAATGTCACCTGGACACTGGAAACGACCCCGGGACCAATGCTCTAACTATGGAGCTGTCCAGTACTGGTCATTCTTCACTCCTATTTTATGGCAGAGTCTGAGACAGACGTGTAGGAATCATCTGCTATATATGAGCGATCAGTCAATATCAAAGAGTAAAACCAGAACGGGTAGTAAGACGCGATACTTAAAAAATAAAAGCTATCAGATAACGCAGCCAGCTGCTTCAGCCCGGGAGGGCTTGCTGCCAATATCACAATGAAAATCTTACAAATTTACTAAATGGGCACCAGATTTATATTACCTAGAACAGTAATATTTTTGACGCAATATTTGTTAACTTTATTATGCATTTTCCCAAAATTTCGTGGCTCCCACCGTGTTCGTACTTTGGTTTAGCTAACGTTGGATTGATGTGAAACAAAGTGCATGAAGTATATTTAATTTAAAAACATTTCGAAGGATCTAAAACAATATTTTTCATCGAAAACATTGATTCAAAGTCATTGATGTTTTAGCCCGTGTAGAAATAATGTCTATTTCTTCTTAAAAGTACATGGTTAATCAAAAGAGTTACCAAAAGCATCTAGTAACACTCCCTTAAAGATTACTGTATAATTGTCTTTTCCATGACTAATGAAAGAACAAAAAATATTGATAAGAGTGTGCGAGTAAGCATTTTTCACTTTGAGTCGAGTTTGAATGAAAACGTTGAGCTTTTTTTTTTAATTGAGCAGAATAGAGCATTAATTGTACAATAAATATATCAAGTGGAATTTCTGTCATAGATCCATGCATACACAATAAATAAGTACTGTACATATCCCCTTTTTTTTCGAATTATATATTCGCGAAAAAAAATTTAAAGTAATAAAAATTAATTTTTTTTAAATAAATCTAAGATAAATATACATTAAAAAAAATTAGACAGTAGTAAATATTTAGTGAATCTATTTACTATGAAATTATATCAAATGACGGCCTGAGACAAACTTCCCCCGTTTGCCTTTCCCCTTTCCATCTGGACGGCCCTGCATCATGAAAGTAGATCTGGTAGATTGTCATCACTTTCATATAAGGCTTTACGTAAGAAAAAGGGTGAACAATATATGGCACACTAGACAGGCAGACGAGGGGAACATGCTAAGCCTAATGGATTTCAAGGATACCGACCACAAGACACGATGCAAGTGCAGGTTGCATGTTGTATCAATTAGATAACTGTTAACTTACCATCTCTGTGGAATTTTATGTTAGCAATGCTTGGAAGATTATAAATACAACGATTAACATGCAGGTGGCTTGGCGGTCTAGGGGTAAGGTGTCGAACTTCTGTGCTAGGGGTCCGGGGTTAAATACTCGGTCCCGGCACAGATTTATCTGACTGCCAAACCCTTCCTTCCCCTCTGACAAGACGTGTATTAATCACAACTTGTGAATGTGGGGAATGCCAGGCCTCCACCGTGGTTCGGATTCCACGTTAAACTGTAGGTCCTCCATTTCATCTCACAATCACCCTACCATTACACATTAGCGTAAGTGCGTATAACCCGAACGGGCAGTAAGACGCGGTGATAATAATAATAATAATAAATAAAACCTTTTTAACTAC